>JAPKLW010002616.1:0-70046 GCA_026898455.1 Plectranthus barbatus
TATAGTTTGAGTTCACGGATCGTCACCTTCTTCTGTTGATTTCTCCGGTATTTATAGCCGTGAGGTTGAAGGTTTGAAATAAACACTAGTTAGAGACAAATTGGAAGATGTCCAATCGGATGTCTCTATTGGCTGCTGCGCTAGGCGGGTAGGTAGTGTTTTTCCAGATGTTGTGCACCTACTCCGCCTTTTTCTGACATTGACAGCGATGCTTTGTCTTTGTGTCAGAACAATAGTATTCGTCAATTTGAGGAATCTCGGACTGGTAGTCCTAGATAACAAAACATGAGTTTCATGCTTGTAGACTTTAAGGCATCTCTAATCCTTAAAGTATGTACTTCTTCAGTACGTTCCTCAATCGATTCTTCTTGTCTTCATGCGTTGGGACCTGCAGGACTAGGAGTTCCATGCTATTGTCATCATACTTGCAAGTTCATGCTGATGATGTCAACCTTCGTGTATGCTTGGTCCCTATGCTGCTAAGTATGGCGTACTTGCTGAGACCATACTCGCTGGATCGGTACTTGGCAAAATCCAAACTTTTTAGCTAGACTCATAATCATCCAAATTTGTAAGTTCGGTTTGAACCTTGTCTGTTGAGTTTTTTGCGCGTTATAGACAAATCAGACAGTCAAGTCTTCAGATTAGCTCCAACTTACAACTCAATAAATGATCCTATATAGAACTTTACATTTTTCGACTATGCTGATAATCTAAGATGGCTTTTACATACTTTAACCTACCAAAATATAATAATAAAGGAAGGATATTTCATCAAATTTTCTAACAATAACTTACAACGTACAATTTAAAATTATAAATGGTTCAAATTAGTTTCTAAAATATTCATGAAAAATAGTGTTTATTTAATTCATTTCATATATGTTTGTGACATAAATGCTCCAATATCTATTGTAGCCATGAGTTAAAATTTGCACGGTAGATATGGCAATATGATGTTGGTAATATTAATAATTTTAATTATTTTCAATACCTTTAATTTATTATTACATTATCCTTAAAGCATATTAACTCATGGGTAAGATGGGTATTATAGCATTTCTATATTTGTGAACATTCATTTGAGTCAATTCCAATTGAAAAAGTATTGAATTTAGTTGGTATGAGGCATATTTATTTTGGAACTACTTTATGGCCAGCTCTAGTCAGACTAATTTATGACAGGACCCAGATTATTAACAAACAGATAATCAATTTTAATGCAATTATTTATGAATGTCCAAAATAGGATCTAAATCTAATATTTCAATTGGAATATAATTTTTTTCCTCAAATATGGATTGTTCGTTTTCTAATGAGGGATGTAATTTTATTTTTGGACATATACAATAAAAAAGGAAGATAAAGTAATTAATTCTAGTGATATGCACGATATAACTTGCACATATAATTATTGAAGCTGCTATATATATTAATAGCATAAAGTAGATCCAGACATGAACATTTTTGTATAGTGTTTCACGCATCATCCCTAGGGGCCCCTACACCGTTATGGATGCAAAAGCTTGCTTGAGAATATATCCAATATTAATCAAAAGTAATAAATTAATATTACATGAGTTAGATAAAAACAAATAGTCTTGGGCAAATTTTTAGATAAGATGATCTCATCATTTTTATTGTAAGATGATTTTAATGAAATGATGTGTTTCTTTATTGCAAATGATGTCTCACCATTTTTATTGTGAGACGAATTTAATGAAATGATGTGTTTCTTTATTGCAAATGATGTATTTCTTTGTTGCAAATAATGTAATTTTTAAAAATAAAATAATGTATTTAACTTATTGAAATGATGTATTAAGGGCCGTCTCACAATAAAAAAAATAGTGAGACCGTCTCTCAGGAGACCAACTCATTGTCTTGAGAAATTAAAATTTAACTATATTTAATTTAACTTTTTTGTTATATATATAAAATACTTCAAAATATATTATACGATAAAAACTTGCGTTAGGCACACCTAAACGGTTTAGGCGGGTTTTATTCATACCCAAATGGGTTCAGCCATCCCAAATAAAGTTTATTAATCCCCAATTAGATTATATTAAATGGGTTTGGGTTGGGTTAAGCCTAAACCGTTTAAAATATACTATACTATACTTCAAAAAATATATATGTCATATGCTTAAAATATATTGTACTTTCTTATTATAAATACTATACTTCAAAATATAATTTTAAGAATAATATTTTAAATCTTGATTGTTACCGTGATAAATTTAAAGGCCTGACCTACTTAATTTAGATTTTATTTTTGCATTGTATATAATAGTACTTATGGGAAGGTCTCAGGTTAGGCACACCTAAATGGTTTAGGCGGATTTAATCCATTAACACAACCCAAACCTATTTAATATACTTTAATTGGGATTAATAAACTCTATTTGGGATGAGTGAATCCATTTGGGTATAAATATAACCCGTATAAACCGTTTAGGCGTGCCTAACACAAGTTTTTACCAATATTTATTTATAGAGAGAACAGTCTGAATTGCAATTATTTGTATAGTATAAGAATTTATTGATTTTAGAGTCGAAATAGGAGTTTCTAATTAATATTGAAGAGTTTAAAAGATAAAGGTTGTATAATGCGAAGAGTTAAACTATCTATCCCATGGGGTAAGAGTGACATGTTTTTATTTTTTTTTTCTAATTAAATTAGTTAAAGTAATTTAATTATAAAATTTCAACGAAACATTAATTTATTAACAAGAAAGGTTAATTTGACATGTTTTTTTAAATCTTTGCTCGTTAATCCAAGTTTAAAATTGATAGTTTAATTTCTCAAATATTGAATTAATTAATAATTTGTTCTGAGTCAATAAAACACTTATAATATATATTTGATACAGTTTCACTATCATGGACTCAGACGGTGGAGATTATTGGGTATATTTAACATACCTACTTGTACATATAGAATGTTTATTCAATGTTAACATGCATTTTGTGTTAATAAATAGGAACAAATTTATTTTCTTGATTTACACTTAATTAATTGTTGGTCCCAAATTAGAGGATTAAAAATACAACAAAAACATCTTATTCGTTCAGAGCTTGAAATTGATTATTCTTGGTCAGTTCTGGTTATCAAAATTTGTTAATTGCAGTAAAATCTTTACTTAGCCGATTTCACAAAACATACGCAATCAACTTAGCAAGTTGTTGGGTTTCAAATCGAGAGCCGAGGTAAATGACATAGGAATTTTTATAGTGGTTCAAAGTCAAATGTCCTACATTCACCCTTTCAACTTCACAGGTTGAAATACACTAGAACCGGTTACAAGGTCTGTAGCATGATCTGTCACAGCCGCGGGTAGCTCTTCCGTCCACCGGTTGTATGCGGTCTCGCCTAGTCTACTTGGAACTTGCTCTCTTCAACTTGATGTATGAACATATCGCGTAACCACCATATAGTAGTAGGGTTGGATGGTTGATGTAACGCCCCAATTTCTTAAAAGTAAAATAATTGAGAATACTTGAATAAAATGGGCACATCACTTTTATTTAAAATAAACTTACAAAATAATTATTTTCTTTTCAAAAAAATAACATAAAAGAAAATAAACATTTATATAAGTTCCTTGCCCATCATCCGCCTCTAGCCTATCGCCTGACATTTAACCTGAAAAAAATGTAATAACTTTGGGGTGAGCGTTATTGACCCAGTGGTGATTACGTTTATCCAAACTATACAATTATAACAAGGTAAATGTAGGTAGTCATTTGGCTAAATAGAACACATGGGCAGCCCGTCGGCTTATCTCGTGGTTAGCCCGTCGGCTAAATCGTAGGTACTTGCATAAAAGCATAACAAGGATAAACAATAGATGTATCACACATAGATCCCCCACCTTCACTTGAACTTTGACTTGAAAGACTATATTTGAAATATTGAGACAAAGATAGAAGAGTACTTCGAAGATGAAGAAAAGAAGAAGAAATAGTTGGTGCATTCCAAATGAGAATGGAGACCCTATTTTATAGTAAAATTTTGGTAAATGAAAGGTTTCAAATTAATAATATAAATAAAATAATAATTTATGGTGGTTAAGTGAAAGGTTTAGAAATAAATTTTAGAATTAATAATAATAATAATAATAAATAATTATAATATTTATTTATGTATGATTTAATGAAATTCATTAATTAAAATAACAATACATAATAATTTATTTTGTAAAAGAAGTTACAAAATGTTAAAAAGTTACCGGGTGTTACAATTAAGTTCTTCCTAGAACGTGATGGATGGTTGGTCGAAATACTGCCTGAATTTCTCGATGAGTGAGAGACTTTTCTCGGATTCTTACTTAGACAGTAAAACTCCGACAATAGCTCCAATAGGAAGCTAATAGCCTCGTATAAAAGAAACACGGTGAGCTATTAGTGCTTCAGGAGCTTAATCAAATTTTGAGTGTTCATAAATCGTAATTTCACTGAACTTTTGGTTACTCTTGTTGATTCTCGTGAGGATCAGTAATTTCAGTGGAATCGGTAACCTTCTCTTTGTGCGCCTTCTTCTGTATTTATATGGTTTAGGGAGAATTCAGATTAGTCATTTAAGACAAATTCACAACCGATATAATGTATGTTCGGACTCTTCCTGCTTCTTTCGGTGCAATAGCATACAAAGTACTGCAGTAGATAGACTTTTCTGCCTTGTGTCAGAATGACTCTTTTTCCCAGTCTTAGGAATTCAAATTGATAGATTTCTATTAAACTTGATCATTTTCTCTGAATGATGCAAACTTGTAGAATCCTCCATCTTTAAGTATGCTCTTTAAAAGCTTACAGCTAGCTTATCTCTTTCTCTTTGTTTGTTTGGTCTCGCCAGTTTCCTCTTATCAGCTTTTGGAAACTGGTTGCTAGTCTTTGTTGTTGGCAATTTGCCAGTTCCAAATTATTCGTCGAGATCTTCTACAACTGGTAATTCACTATTTTCCAGGCTCTTCAGCAATATCATCGTCACTGGCTTCAAGACGTAAACTTGTGAGATAACAAGCTCCTATTACAAGTCAATAAACCTATACAGGACTTCACAAGTTTTTTAGCTATTCTCATAACTAGAGACCTGTCAGTTCTATTCATTTAACTGACAACTTGTTGGTTTGGCACACCAAAACTAAATCAAAAATAAGAACTACAATGCAATATATATATATATATATATATATAGGGGAGTGATCATATGAGAACTCCCATTACCATGTGAAAATAAGAATTAATCTCGGCCATCCAATTGGTGATCCAACGCTCAAGATTAAATAAATCTCGTCTGCATTATAATGTAGTAAAACATGCATTAAAGGATAATTTTGAAATATTTTTTCTCTCTCCTCTAAAATCATCCTTAATCATTAAATGATCATATCGCCTTCAATTTAGATTATTTTTTAATGTATCATATATCAAATTAAAGGTAATTTAATTATCTTTCAAACGAAATCCCTATTGCATATGTTTTGATTTAAAAATCATCGTAAGAAATGAAAATTAGTGATTATATGCATAATTCTCGTAACAGTACACGAATTCTTATATAATGAATGGAGTTGCACAATATAATGCATGAAGTTATATTATATAATGCAGAATATGATAGATAAAATGCAATAACTTTTTTCATGCAAGATAAAAAAAACAAAAATTCATTATCTTTGCATATTGCAGATAATATCATAATTGTTATAAAAGTTGATCATATATTACTTGTTTTTAATTATGTATTGTTTTGTTATATTATATAAATGTATATTACTATATTATATAATGCATGTTTTTTAGGTATATAATGAATGTTTGCTAGGTATATAATGCATGAAGTTATATAATGAATACAATTGCACAATATAATGCATGAAATTATAGTATATAATGCAGAATATGATAGATAAAATGCAACATGTTTATTTCAGCGAAATCATCATTCGTCATTATATTTGCACGTGTTATGTATTATATAGCAATAACATATGAATTATAATGAAAGTAATATAGTTTTTCTTTAAAATAAAAGTAATACCATATATAATACGCATAATTCTCGTAACAGTACACAAATTCTTATATAATGAATGCAATAACACAATAAATGCATGAAGTTACAATATATAATGCTGAATATGATAGATAAAATGTAACAAGTTTATTTTAGAGAAATCATCATTCATTATTATATTTGCACTTAATTATGTATTATAAAGTAATAACATATGTATTATAATTAAAGTAATATAATTTTTGTCTAAAACAAAAGTAATACCATATATAATGAAGGAAGTAATACCGTATAATGATAGTAATATTGTTTTAAAATAAGAGTAATATCATATTATAATGTAGGAAGATATTTGTTAGGTATATAATGAATTTTTGGTATATAATGCATGTTTCCTACGCATATAATGCATGTTTGTTAGATATATAATGCATGTCGAGATAGAATATGCAAACAGAATCTTAAATAAGTACAAAATGACAAAAATACTGTTGGGAAATTTGGCTAAGTTTCCTTTCCCCAGTAGCTACTTGTTTAGATTCTAGTTTTGGTGTTTTGGTGGATCAAATCCTAAGTCCTACCAGCGTCAGTTGTCTCTAGATAGCTCTAGTTCTCAAATGTAAAGTCCTGTTTAGGTCTTTTGAGTTGTAAGTCGCAGCTGATCAAAGACTCATGCTGGCACTATTCACCAGCATGAGAAGTGCTTACCACTGGTTACTGTTCACCAGTTGGGAAAGTCTCATCCGAAGGCGGCTGACAAAGACTCGTGCTGACACTGTTCATCAGCATGAGAAAGAGCTAACGACTGGCTACTGTTCACCAGTTGGGAAGGATTTCACCAGCAGGCGGCTGACAAATCCTACCAGCAGAATACGTGTTCTCACTGACACTATTCACCAGCGGTGAAGCCACCAGTCATGGGAGATTCCAAGAAAAGGTTAACATCAGACATATTGGTAGACTTAGATTGTGCCAGCGCAAAGTCACCAGCAGAGACTGCCAGCACAAGATCACCAGAATGATCTACCAGTCGGATGTTACCAGCAGAATTCCAGATTCTCTCTCCCAGAGTCTTAGAGACAAAAAGAAGATTCGTCGAGGAATTAACTGACAGAGTATGACTTTTAAGGGAGGATACCTTAAAGTCTATCAGTTCAAGACACCAGTTCCGATTCCTCGTACTGACGAATAGTGCCGTTCTGACATAAAGAGATCAATGTCAGATAAAGTGGACAAAAGCATGGCGCTTTTCGGAAATTCCTACCTGCCGCCGTCCTACCTGCCGCCGTCTGAAGGACATGCGAGGACAGAGACCTTTTCCGGATGTGTCCAAACGGCTAGAAAATTTGAATGGGATCCCTCGGCTATAAATACCTGGGATCCACCAACATTCAATACTCTTCACCTACCGAAAGTCTGAAATTTATTACGCTCAAGAAAGTAGAAGTGCAAACACTTTCGAGGCCTTTCTAAAGGCTATCCGTGTGTTGATTTATCAAACACGAGACTTCAAGCTTCCAGCTTGTAAGTTCAGATCTCTTTGGTGTTCTTTCTCCTCCGAGGAAGTTCACAGCAGCTCTTGTGCCAGCCAGCACTTGAGTTATTACGGGCTTTTGCCGTATTTGAGAAGATACGTTCTTGGGAGAACTAAACACCCAGTGAAGCTGTGGAGGTTGAAGTGACGTGCTCGCACTCCACCAGCCGATCAGAGTTGAAGAAGGACAAGGCCGGGAGCGGTTGATCTAGTGAACTGGTGGACGAGGCATTCACCAGCTAGAGATAGATCGTAGGACGCTTGTACCCGATTACTCTTAGTGAAATTTCCAGTGCTACGACTGGAGAGTGGACGTAGATCAGTTGATCGAACCACTATAAATCCTTTGTCTTTTATCAGCTTTCTGCATTTCATACTGATTTAAAACCCAGCACCCAAGTGCTGGTGTATATCTGAAAACTGATATAACTGTGCAAACAAGGCTAATATATTCTAAGTCTTGAGCTACCAGCTGACCAGCCAGTCGCCAGTCAGCTGAGTACGCAAAGTGCAAGTTGACTTACCAGCTGACAAGGTCCTAGTCAGCTGAGTAACCAGCAGAGTGCAAGAAACGATTAACCATATTTTCCGCTGCCAAGTTATACCCTGATAATCCGGGACCAACAAGTGGTATCAGAGCGGACGGTTCTTATAGACCGTTCGTATCTTAGTCGCTTAGGACCGTGATCCGCGTTTCCTTGCACTCTATTTGTTTGTCTGTTTGATTAGCTCAGGTAAATCAAGATGAATAACCCGAAGCTACTCGACTACAAGACGGTGAAGCATGATACATGGCGAAAGAGGTCGCTCATTTCTCTAAAGAGCATCCATCCAGAGATGAAAGATGTGCTAGAGACAGGACCAATCGAGATCACCATGATACAGCACCAGCTAGGAGATCGTCCAGCTGCTGTGATCCCAAAGCCTCAAAGCGAATGGAACGCCGAAGACAGGAAGCGGAATCAGTTGGATTCCATTGCTCACGAGTTGATCCTGGCTTCTCTTCCAGAGTCGCTGATGGAGGAAGCCCTCCAGTTTGATAATGCCAAGGGAGTATGGGATTATCTTGATAGTCTAAACCAAGAAACTGATCAAATGAAACGCAACAAATTGCAGGTTGCGGTGGACAAGTATGAGTCCTTCCAGATGCTGCCTGGAGAAACCATCAAGGAGATGGAGGCGAGATTCAACGCCATTGTCAGCGAGCTAAAGTCACTGGACAAGAACTACTCAAATGAAGATCTTAATGCCAAGATCCTGTCCAAGATGCCCAAGGAGGACTGGTTCGTGAAGACGACAGCTCTCAAGGAGAAGGACTTATCCAAGATGACTCCCAAGGAGTTATTTGCTCAGTTGCAGGCACACGAGTGGGATATCCAGATGGTGAACAAGAATGAGGCCATCAGGAACATGGGATCCCCCAGCATCAAAGCTCAAGACGAAGCTTACTTCGTCAAAAAGGACTTCAAATGGAAGCACAAGAAGCCCCTCCATGCTGACAGACCTGCTGCCCAGCACAACCAGCAGAAAGAGATCCCAGCCACATCGGGATCTATCTCAACAGACAGCGAAAGCTCTATCGCTGACCTTGAGCAGCAGATGAAACGACTGGCTGTCCTTCTGGAGAAAGCCAAGTCGAAGCAGGGAGTATCTCTGACCTCAACTGACGGAAAATTCGTCAAGAGAGCTCCCCGTGCTTGCTACCAGTGCCAATCCCCTGATCATTTAAAGTTTGAATGTCCACAGGTGGACAAAAATGAGCGGGAAAGGCTAAAGAAGCTCTTTGAAGAGCGCGCCTTCAAGGCCGTTGCCAAGGCTATGCTGACCAGGACTGAAGTGCCTGACATACCCGACCATGATGATGGGGAGTATGCGTCAGACGAGGAGTCAGAAGAGGAAGCTCTACTGGCACTCATGGCAGCCTTTGGGGAGGAGTCAGCTGAAGGAAGTGCTGACAGTGAAGAGGCACTTGCAGCTGATGATCAGGTTCAATCATCAGCTTCCCCAATGCATATCATGCCTTCTATCAGTTTAGACGATTCTGAGTCGCATTGCTCCGACTCAGAAGCTGTCACTATAGACATTCTTCAAAAAGAATTTTTAAAATTTTATGAAATAAAGAATGTCTTGGCTGGTGAAAATTCTTCGCTGAAAGATCAAGTTTCTATTTTGACCAAGGAGATTGAAAAATCGAGGTCAGTCAGTGAAGAGCTAGCCACTTTGAAAAAGACTCACTTTGAGTTGCTCCAAAATTTTCAAATTACAAAAACTGAGCGAGATAATTTTCACAATCTCGTTCTGGAGCAAGAAAATAGAATAAATTTTCTAAATAAAGGCTCAAAAGACTTGGAAGCAGCTCTAAGTCATTGGAGAAAGCCTTCTGATAAGTCCGGGTTGGGATTTACAAAGGATTTGAGCATAAACCAACCCGAACTCACAGCTCAAAAGGGTAAGGGAAAACTGGCAAATGCATCAGCACCAGCTGGTAATGCCAGTCAGTCCCGTGTGGCTGATCAGCATAGGAACCATAAGCCCAGATACATAGGTGAGTCATCAAGACAAAATCCTCAACTGGCAAGATCCTCTGCTGACAGGACGCCAGCATACCCGAAGACGCAGACTAAGCCGAAATATTCTAAGGCAAGGAAGTCAGCGTCAGCTGCCAGTGGAATCCGACAGCCAGCACCAGCTGTCCAGAGATTCCACGCCCAACCTTACAAGTATGCCAGTTGCCAGCATGCTTACAAGGGATCCAACTCTCAGCGGAATACTGAGAGAAGGATATTTCCCGATAGGAGGAACACCTATCGGAGGCCTGAGCCCAATCAAAACCTTTTCTCAAGGGCTGGGAAGGCTAATCATCGAGGTCCACAATTCCAGAGACCACCAAGGCAACACAAGCGGTCGGAAAGAAATTTCCGACACCCTCAGAGGAAGAATACTTCCAGAGGAACCGCACACACAGCCACACCTTCCAAAAACAAATCCATGCATTATTTTAAAAGGAAGGGAAAGGCCACAAGTGATGTCAGCAAGGGTAACACCGAGCTGAAGATTACTCAAGTCTGGATTCCAAAAGGAATGATCCAGAGATCTAACCCTGCAGGACCCGCTGATGATCGGGGACCTAAATAATTTCATTTTCTTGCAGGAACAGGATCATGCAACACAGCTTCAGAGATCGAGCGAGTGGATCATAGATAGTGGTTGCTCGGCTCATATGACTGGTGAGGAGTTCCTATTTTCTGAGCTCACCAAGGTCAGAGGACCACCAGTTATTTTTGGTGATAACTTCAAGGGCAGAGTTATTAGCAAGGGCTGCATCGAGAAGGATGATGTCAGAATTGTGAATGTATCCCTTGTCACCAATCTGAAGCACAACCTCCTGAGCATCAGTCAGCTGTGCGACAATGGTTATACCATTGTGTTTGACAAATCAGGGTGCCAGATCAAGAATGAAGATTCTGGCGAGACCAAGCTGAAAGGTGTCAGGAAAGGAGGTCTCTATGTTGTTGACTGGCAAAGCGGGAAGACTGATACATGCTTTGTAGCCACCAGTTCCATGGAAACTAACTGGCTGTGGCACAAAAGGTTAAGTCATCTAAATTTCAAAACTATTAATTATCTAACCCAGCATGATCTTGTAGATGGTCTTCCCAAGGGCGGGTTCAAGAAGGAAGGAATTTGCAAAGCTTGCCAGCAAGGCAAACAAACTAGGAAGTCCTTCAAGAACCAGTCGCCAGTCTGCCCCAGTACCAGTCAGGTACTCGAGTTGTTACACATGGACCTGTTTGGACCAGTAACACCGCAAACCATTGGAGGAAGACGATATTCGCTGGTGGTAGTCGATGACTACTCGCGCTATACCTGGGTAAAGCTTCTCAGAACCAAGGATGAGGTGAAGATCATTCTTCCAGAGTTGATCATCCAAGCTCAGAAACAGAGAGAAGCTGTGGTGAAGCGAATTCGATCAGACAATGGGACTGAATTCTGCAACAGTTTGCTGATGGATTTTTGCGCGGAGGCCGGGATCAAGCATGAGAGATCTACTCCAAGGCAACCGCAGCAAAATGGACTGGCAGAACGTAGGAACAGGACGCTGAAAGAAGCGGTCCGGTCCATGCTGGCTGAGTCCGGCTTGGGACAGAGTTTCTGGGGAGAAGCGTTGGTGACTGCCTGCTACACTCAGAATAGAAGCGGGATCAACGACAGACTCCAGAAAACTCCCTACGAAGTGTATTTTGGTCGTAAGCCTTCTATAGCTCATCTTCGTGCTTTCGGTTCACCATGTTATATCCATAATAATGGGAAGTCGAAGTTAAATGCTTTCTCGCCTAAGGCTGATGAGGGTGTGTTTGTCGGATATGGACATCCCTCTCACAAGGGCTATAGAGTATTTAACAAGACTACCCAGCTTGTGGAAATAACATGCAATGTTGTTTTTGATGAAGCTACTTTAGTGCGCAGCACCTTACGCCAACTGGCTGAAGATGTTCCTGAGGTCGAGGATGTCAGCGACCAGTTGGGCAGGAATTCTTCCGATGCTCAACCAACTGGTTCGACTAGACCTATGACTGGATCATCTTCACAACCAGTTCCCTCGGTTGCCCATCAGCAAACCGGGAGGATCGGTGATGCAAATGGCCTTGCTGAGACCTTACACTCAATCTCCCTGAGTGGATCTAGCAAAAATCTAGGGGGAATTCCGACTGGAATCTTTGAGCCAGAAGACAACGATGAACCAGCTGGAATGGAATTACCAGCTGATACTGACAACGTTGGTGAAGGTTCGGGAAGTCAGTCAGACAGAGGAGCTGATGAAGAAGTTCCAACTGGTGAAGATCAACAACCAGTTGTAGTTCCAGTTCCGACTGGTGATGTTCAACCGCCAGTTATTCTTCCAGCTCCGACTGGTGGAAATGTGGAAGCACCAGTCGTCAGGACAGATGAACCTATTTCACAGCCGGCACCAGCAGTCGCTGGTCCTCCCAAATGGCTGAGGGATCACCCATCCGATGCTATTCTCGCTGATCCGGAAGGTTCTGTCCAGACTCGACACGGCAGTGCGCTCCTAAGTTGCTTTATTTCTCAAATGGAACCTACTTCCATAGGAGTTGCGCTAGAATCTGCTGATTGGATTAATGCCATGCAAGAAGAGCTTGCAGAATTCACTCGCAATAACGTTTGGGACTTGGTGGAGAGACCATCACATCAGTCAGTGATTGGCACCAAGTGGGTTTTCAAGAACAAGCGAGATAAAACTGGCACCGTGGTCAGAAACAAAGCTCGTTTAGTCGCCAAAGGTTACAGGCAGTGTGAAGGGATCGATTTCGATGAGACCTTCGCACCAGTTACCAGAATGGAGGCGATACGGCTGTTCCTTGCGTATGCAGCGTATCACGGCTTCACGGTATTTCAGATGGACGTGAAGAGCACCTTCCTGAATGGCGAGCTAAAAGAGGAGGTATATGTCGAGCAACCTCCAGGCTTTGAGATAGGCACCAAGGTGTACAAGCTGAGAAAGGCTCTGTATGGATTGAAACAGGCGCCCAGGGCTTGGTACGAAACGCTGTCACAATTCCTCACCAGCAATGGATTTCGGAAAGGGAAGATTGATAGGACTCTCTTTCTTCTCAAGGATGGTGGTGACATGCTATTGGTGCAGATCTATGTAGATGACATCATATTCGGATCAAGGAATATAACTCTCTGCGAGAAGTTTTCTCAATTGATGCAGACATCATTTCAGATGAGTATGATGGGCAAATTGACATACTTTCTCGGACTCCAGATCCAGCAGTCAGCTGATGGAATTTTTATCAGCCAGCGGAAGTATACGAAGGAGTTAATTCAAAAGTATTGCCCAGAGAAAACTAAGTCCCTCAGAATACCTATGAGCACCAGTTGTCAAATATTTCTTGATGAGCAAGGTGAATCAGTTGATCCTACCATCTACCGAGGAATCATTGGATCACTTCTCTATCTTACAGCCAGCAGACCCGACATTTCGTACTCAGTCGGAGTGTGTGCCAGATTTCAAGCCAATCCGAAAAGGTCACACATGGAAGCTGCAAAGAGGATAGTGAAATATCTGAAGGGGACTGAATCTCTTGGAATATGGTATCCCAGAAATGATGAACTTACACTCATTGGATATTCAGATTCAGATTTTGCTGGATGCCGTATTGACCGAAAGAGTACCAGTGGTACGTGTCAGTTTCTAGGACACAAGCTAATCAGCTGGTTTAGCAAGAAGCAGCACTCAGTTGCTACTTCTACCACTGAGGCTGAGTATGTTGCCGCTGCCAGTTGCTGTGCTCAAGTTATCTGGATCAAGCAACAACTGGAGGATTATGAAGTGGACACTGGCTGTGTTCCCATCTATTGCGACAACAACAGTGCTATGTGCATCACGAAGAATCCGGTTCATCATTCCAGAACCAAGCACATAGACATTCGACATCACTTCATTCGTGATCATGTCGAAAAGAAGGATGTCAGCGTGGACTACATCAGAACTGAAGATCAACTGGCTGACATCTTCACCAAACCCCTTCCAGAAGCAAGATTCAAGGAGTTGTGCATCAAACTCGGTCTTATGGAGATTGATGTGAGCCCCAATGATGAGGAAGAATGAGTCCCAGCTCTCATTCTGTTCTTGATCTTCTGGAGGACGCTGATTATGACTAAGTTCAAGCTCTTAGTTGTTTTTATTTAAGTGGTATCTCTATCTAACAAGTGGTACCTACTGGCGGAACTTATTCCCTAATTGTCCATGGAAATGAGTCCCAGCACTCATTTCAAGTTGCCAGCACAAACCATCAGTTGAAATAGAATTGGGTCCCAGCTCCCAATTCCAAGCGATGATGAGGAGTGGATTTCTTGGAGAGAAGATTATGCGGATTAAATTGAGTCTCAGCTCTCAATTTTCTATCTTTCATAGTTGTCAGCAGACAACTGGCGAATTTCCTACGACTGATGAAATTGAGTCCCAACTCTCAATTTACCCAAGTACTCGGGAGCCAGTCGTAAGTACCAGTTGTCAACTGGTAAGGAGGCCACGCTGACAGGGAGAAGTGTTCAACTGGCATATGCTACTGATGACCAGTTTGCCAGCTGTCTCAGAAAAGGCGGGATTGTTCAAATCCGACTAGCGTGTACATCTCTCAGAATTTAATGCGGCATTTAATGCCACATTTAATGTGCACAGTGTCTGCGCAGTCCGACGCTTGGTTGCTACCAATCGCTGCGTGCTACGTCAGTTCCACGGCTTAGCCCACGTCAGCACGACCGCGCACGTCGCACAGGGAACCGGGCCTGCTGATGACCGTCGATCCTCGCTTGCTGAGCGTTGATTCTGGACGTCTG
Source organism: Plectranthus barbatus (assembly GCA_026898455.1). Classification (NCBI taxonomy): domain Eukaryota; kingdom Viridiplantae; phylum Streptophyta; class Magnoliopsida; order Lamiales; family Lamiaceae; genus Plectranthus; species Plectranthus barbatus. The sequence goes on from JAPKLW010002616.1 coordinate 14,925, forward strand.
ATCCTGCATGGCCCCGAGTATAAATACCCGATCCCTTCCTTTGGGTTAACCTTTATGTTTCCCTACTTTCAGAACCCTATCTTTCAAAATTCTCTCATCTTCCCTTGAGATTTTCTGAAACTTGAATATTTCTGAAGTCATGGCATCATCTTCTCGACCTACAGCTGATAACCCTCCATCTACATCATCCTCGTCTGGTTCACCAGACTTACCAGTTGCTGAAGCCCATATGCCAACGTATACTGGCATAGTGAAGATCGAAGATATAGATTACACCTATCCGTTCGCCCGACTGGTTCAGTTGAACAGGCCTGCGACCAGGCGACAGCTCTCAAACGCGCAGATTAGGGCTGCACAGGTTCAGAAGGAGAAGATTCTGAACGCAAAACTGGCCGAGAAAAATTTCGGGGAGGAGCTGATGGAGATGGTCGACCGCAAGCAGCTCCGACAGTACCTCACGGCGACGCCCACGACTTTCCATCCCCACATGGTAGCCGAGTTCTACGCTCGGGCCGTGATTGCTGACGACAGGAAGTCTTTCACAACTTCCGTTTTTGGCCACCTGATCACCGTCACTGCCGAATACCTCGCCGCTCTGTTCGGGCTGAGGAATGAAGGAGAGGATGTGGCCACGTATCATCAGGATGATACGGTGGAATTCAGGAGGCGGTGGGTGCAGTGGAAGAAACCAGAGGTCACCGTCTTCCGGACTGGCATGAGGAAGTCAGAGATGGAGGAGTACTGGCAGATGGTGTGCGATATTGTGGTTCGCATGCTACAATGCGAGGTCGGCTCGTACGCCGAGTTAAGCCTGCGCAAATTCTCGGTGATGTGTGCCCTGGTGGATGGAATTCAGGGCAACTGGGCCGAATTTTTCTTTGGCAGGTTGCTAGAGAATGTGGACAGGAACACCTCTGTTCCGACTGAAGGCAGATTTGCCCACGCCGTATCCTTCGGGCTGAGGATCAGCCACATCCTGGAGATGGAGTTGGGTGATGGCGTAGATCAGGGGGAACAGCTGGTTGGTTCCGACTTCATACCCGCCACGAAGGTGAAGCTGCCCCGCCCAGATTACAAGAAGCCACGAAGGCTGAAAGGGAAGTCAGCAGTGGACCCTGCTGAGGTCGTTTCTGAGGAGGACTCAGAAGACCTGGGAGAGCAAGTGCCAGATGTGGCTCTCCCACTGACTGAGGAGGCAAGGGCAGAGCTGAAGAGGAAGCTGGAGACGGAGTCTCTTTTCGAAACAATGGAAGGCGCAGTGGCTGAGGCGACTGGTATTCACCCAAGGGACGTACAACTTGTACCAGTCACCAAGAAGCCATCCCACAAGAAGCCTAAGACTTCCCAGCACCAGCAGCCACCGTCAGCTGTTGCATATGACCCTGAGTCTGGGAAGATCTCCATCCTAGTCAAGAAGAACATACTGGGGCTGACTGAAGAAGAGACGCTGGAGAGGATGACCCGTAAGCGAAAAAGGGTTCAGACCTGATAGCGCGTTTCGCAACGCGCTAAAGCTGCAAGTGTACAGACCACTGCAGAGGGCAAGTAATAATTTTATCGAACTCAAGGACTGCAGGCTCGAAACACAACTAAGCACTAACACGTAGACATCGTACTACTATCTAGGCAAATCATAAAGAAGTTTTGGTTTTATCTAAATGACTGATTTAAAAGCAGAAATAAAATAAAAATAACAATTAAAGGTTTTAGAAAGCAAATGAGAAAACAGGATTCCAGGGCAATCCACTTTGAATATTAGACAAACAACGTTTTCATGCAATTCAATCCCAATTTAATTTCCAGTGATGTGAGTAATCGCGAAAATGTTATCAGGCGATCCTCTCGGATTCTAAACCATAACATGGAAATAAAATACCTAGTGACTCCTACCGGATGCGCAAAAGGACTTTTACTCTTGATAAAAACCTTGGATTTTAAACCCTTTAAAAGTTCAACTTCCTCACGGATAATTGTTCTAATAAATCTGATAAATTTGCGTCATAATTGATAATCTAGACCTCTCAGTTCAAAAACTACCAAATCAAATCACAATCAATGGCCAGTTAATCGCAATTATTGAAATCCCAAATTTTATCAGAACATCAAAGGAAAAGGAACAATTAAATTGCATAAACTGTTGAATGAATAAATACAAAGTTTCAAAACCCTAGAATCCAAAAAGGGATTTAGCCAGACATGCTAAATCCTAGAAATAAAAAGAGATGAAGAGTCATAGAAACAACAAAAGGAAATTAAAAACCGTATAGTCTTCAATCTTCAATTACTGTCATGCTCTTCCAGTTCTCCTTAAATTTCTGTAGAAAAACTCTCTTCCTAGCCTCAGAAGTAAATTAGGAACGTAGGAAAATTTGGAATAATAAAAGTTGTGGAACCTTTCTTGGCTTTTTGAACTCATATTTATAGGTGAGGGATTTAAATCTCAAAAGATATGGGGAATTTATGAGACTTGGGCAAAAAGATACGATTTAATACGTCAAAAATGCGGAATAGGCGAGCAGGAGAGCACGTCCGGCGATCGCAGGCAGGGAGGGGCGATCGCCGGATCTGTTTCGAGGGGAAAAAGAGCAGAACCGGCGATCCGCCGGTTTGGAGGGCTGATCGCCGGCTGGGATGGCTGGGTCGCCGGATTTGCACAGTAAATCGCCGGTTTTGCATGCTGGGTCGCCGGTTGCGTAGACAGCTTGCGCAGTCTCACGGTTTTGGCCATAACTTTCGCTCCCGAACTCCGATTGACCTGATTCCAGTTGCATTGGAAAGCTAACTCGAAGATCTATCCATTGGTATGCTCCATTAGCTCGAATTCCATGTGTGGAGGAATTGGTGACTGTTTCTTTGAACGTAAACTGCTTTCGGAATGGGTTTCCATTGAAACTTGGCCTAAAACATATGTGGGTGCAATCTTTCTCTCACTTCTTCTTCGTCTTGATGCAAACAAACATCGATTGGCTCCACGGCACTCATTCAGACTCAAATACGCATGAAATCTGTGCAAAACAACATCCAACAAAGCCAAACGTAATATTTCCTTAAAGAATAAGAATAACGCCTGAAAACATCACGTAATGGCTAAATCTGAAGTATAATCTAAGCAAAAATATATCAATAACATGCACAGAATGAGTGTTTATCAAGACCAGAGCTCAGAAGCTGGTCGAGCAAGCAAAGAAGGAGCAGCAAGCTTCTCTTGTAAGGAAGAAACAGGCCCAGGCAAGGTTGAAGGCCTTGGCCGACCAGCGTAAACGAGAGGCTGAGCTGGCAGCCCGCGATGAAGCCTATGCAAAGGTGCAGGCTGAGCATGAGGCCAGACGTCAGGCGGAACTGGCGGAGCAGGTGCGCCAGGTGGCCAAGGGCAAGTGGGATGTGCCCGATACTTCCACAAGTGCGAGGCCACCAGCACCAGCTCCAGGCGAGATCTTATCTGATGAATCCTTTACCCGCCTGATGGTCTTGGGCGCTGAAGAAGATGTACTATCCCTAGTGGATAAGTACCAGGAGGAGGAGGTCGCTGAAGTCCCTCCACCCGCGCAAGGGGGTGGTGGAGGTGAAGACGACCCACTGGCCGCGCAAGGGGGTGCCAGTGGAGGAGAAGAAGAGCGGGCGACCACCCCGGTACAATTGGCGAGCTTCTCGGATGTCAGTTCTGAATCCGAGGATGCAGAGGAACCAAGGGCTGAAGAGCCAGAGCAGGAGCCAGCGCAGGAGCCAGCTGAGGAGGTGGTATCTTACTCCATGGTGCAGAGGATGGAGCCAAGGGATCTGTTCCCCGACATTGATGACAAGGCTCGTCGTCCTGCCAGTCGCCCCCGATCTACAGATGCCTCGACATCAACTTCCGGGCGACCAGCAGCATCCTCTACACCACCAGCTAGGCGTGCACGAACTGAAAGGCGCCCTTATATGCTCTGCATCCAAGAGCATCAACTGGTTGATGAGGATGTCTTCCAGGCTCGAGTGACAGGGGTGCACCGGTGGGAGCAGCGCGGGGAGATGGCTTTTTATAATTCAAGAGTGCCAGAGCCATCTGCATTCAACATCATCCCCTTCAGCGGACTCCCCCACCAGTCGATATATGCCTCCAGAATCTCTGACTGGTGCCTGCCCCTGCAGCCAGTGGAATACTACAATTCCACTCTCTACGAGTATGCTGAAAATATAACGGCAGAGGTGGAGAATGCCGTCAATGACGAGATGATATCCAGCTACCGTAGACTCTGGAGGGTGGATCCGGAACTATGTCTGGAGTTCCGGAGGTGGCGAATTTTTGACCGATGCCAGCGCCTGCTGACAGTGGAGCAGCGGGCGGTTCTTTATGCCAGGCTGGGTCTTGGCTACTGGAGAGCGGAGGAGGAGTGGGCTAATGCCTTCATGGGCACTGATCCTGATTGCCCCCAGCAGCTGTCTACAAGGAGGATCAAGCGCCGCTTGCTGCAAATCGCTGAGTATAGGCAGCTGACTGGAAGCTCCGGCCTCCCGCCACTGAAAAAGGTCAAGTTACCTTTCCTCCAGTTCCGAGTCACCAGTCGGGGGTACCAGCTGACGTACGCGCTCCGACGCCTCAAAGTGCTGGTTACCCTCCCGAGGATCCCTCCCTACAATGCAATATTGTTCGACATGGCTGCCTGCGCTTTGCTGGTAGACCACTTGGTAGCGGAGGATCCCTCTCGTGGTTTGTGGCTGACCCTTGCCGTCCCTCCTGTTCCTATTGTCTCGGGCGATCTCGTCCCTGATTCTATGGACTGGCAAGTGGTGGAATTCACAGCCCCCACAGTTGTTTCTGAAGTCCAGCCAGCTCCAGCAGCAGTGCCAGTGGTGGAATCAGCTGAGGAGCCAGCTGAAGAAGTACCAGTAGAGGAGCCAGCACCAGCATCAGCAGAGCCACCAGCTGCAGCTGCAGTGCCAGCGGAGGAGCCAGCCCCGTTGGAGATATCAGCTGAATCCGAACCAGCTACGGCTCCTTCCGCAACTGATACACCCTCCTCTTCCATTGAAGTCTCCGCAATGCCTATCTCAGAGATCCATCCCCCTGCGCAGCTTCTTGCAATCATTGATGCCAGGATGGACCAGCGCTTCGCCAGCTTCCGCACTGAAATTGCTCAACAGATGGATTCTGTCACCGCTGGAGTGTCCTCCTTTTTGGCGCGGATCCAAGAGGGGGAAAGTACGCGAGCACGTGCTGAGGCTGAGAGAGCCCGTCTTGCTGAAGAGGAGAGGAGGATTGCTGCTGAGGAAAGGGAGAAGAGCAGACAAGATATGGCAGCGCTCACTGAGATCCTGAGGTCGCTCACAAGCAGAACTCAATCACCAGGATCATCTTCTCAGCCATAGTCTAGCTTCTTCATTTTGTTGTAAGTATTTGTATCTCTAGACTAGTCAGTTTTCTATCCTGTACTTGTAACTGCAACATATTAAATGGATTGATTACTGGCAAGTTGATGACAATTCCTCATTGTCCAACAAATTGTCTGAGTATTTACTTACCAGCTGAACTTACACTTCCAGTGTAATCAGCACCAGCACTCGTATCACACACTTTAAATCTTTTTGCTCTGATCTCAATTTTCATATTTTAAACGAGCAATATCTCTCCTGGTTTGAGGGGGAAGATTTTTAGTTAGAGCTGATGTGAGGAAGTAGTTTCATGGGTTTAGATCTGATAGGCTTATTTGTAAAACCCTGAAATACTTTGTAACTTTCCTCATCAGCTGAGTGCTCGCTGGTTAGGCTTTGATCGCACCAAAAAGGGGGAAATTGTTGGGAAATTTGGCTAAGTTTCCTTTCCCCAGTAGCTACTTGTTTAGATTCTAGTTTTGGTGGATCAAATCCTAAGTCCTACCAGCGTCAGTTGTCTCTAGATAGCTCTAGTTCTCAAATGTAAAGTCCTGTTTAGGTCTTTTGAGTTGTAAGTCGCAGCTGATCAAAGACTCATGCTGGCACTATTCACCAGCATGAGAAGTGCTTACCACTGGTTACTGTTCACCAGTTGGGAAAGTCTCATCCGAAGGCGGCTGACAAAGACTCGTGCTGACACTGTTCATCAGCATGAGAAAGAGCTAACGACTGGCTACTGTTCACCAGTTGGGAAGGATTTCACCAGCAGGCGGCTGACAAATCCTACCAGCAGAATACGTGTTCTCACTGACACTATTCACCAGCGGTGAAGCCACCAGTCATGGGAGATTCCAAGAAAAGGTTAACATCAGACATATTGGTAGACTTAGATTGTGCCGGCGCAAAGTCACCAGCAGAGACTGCCAGCACAAGATCACCAGAATGATCTACCAGTCGGATGTTACCAGCAGAATTCCAGATTCTCTCTCCCAGAGTCTTTGAGACAAAAAGAAGATTCGTCGAGGAATTAACTGACAGAGTATGACTTTTAAGGGAGGATACCTTAAAGTCTATCAGTTCAAGACACCAGTTCCGATTCCTCGTACTGACGAATAGTACCGTTCTGACATAAAGAGATTAATGTCAGATAAAGTGGACAAAAGCATGGCGCTTTCCAGAAATTCCTACCTGCCGCCGTCTGAAGGACATGCGAGGACAGAGACCTTTTCCGGATGTGTCCAAACGGCTAGAAAATTTGAATGGGATCCCTCGGCTATAAATACCTGGGATCCACCAACATTCAATACTCTTCACCTACCGAAAGTCTGAAATTTATTACGCTCAAGAAAGTAGAAGTGCAAACACTTTCGAGGCCTTTCTAAAGGCTATCCGTGTGTTGATTTATCAAACACGAGACTTCAAGCTTCCAGCTTGTAAGTTCAGATCTCTTTGGTGTTCTTTCTCCTCCGAGGAAGTTCACAGCAGCTCTTGTGCCAGCCAGCACTTGAGTTATTACGGGCTTTTGCCGTATTTGAGAAGATACGTTCTTGGGAGAACTAAACACCCAGTGAAGCTGTGGAGGTTGAAGTGACGTGCTCGCACTCCACCAGCCGATCAGAGTTGAAGAAGGACAAGGCCGGGAGCGGTTGATCTAGTGAACTGGTGGACGAGGCATTCACCAGCTAGAGATAGATCGTAGGACGCTTGTACCCGATTACTCTTAGTGAAATTTCCAGTGCTACGACTGGAGAGTGGACGTAGATCAGTTGATCGAACCACTATAAATCCTTTGTCTTTTATCAGCTTTCTGCATTTCATACTGATTTAAAACCCAGCACCCAAGTGCTGGTGTATATCTGAAAACTGATATAACTGTGCAAACAAGGCTAATATATTCTAAGTCTTGAGCTACCAGCTGACCAGCCAGTCGCCAGTCAGCTGAGTACGCAAAGTGCAAGTTGACTTACCAGCTGACAAGGTCCCAGTCAGCTGAGTAACCAGCAGAGTGCAAGAAACGATTAACCATATTTTCCGCTGCCAAGTTATACCCTGATAATCCGGGACCAACAAATACCCTATAATGCAGGTTTTTGAGATATAATGACCGAAAATTTTAGTAAAATCTTGAGCATTCATTCATCAAAATCAATGGCGAGGATTGGTTCTTATTTCTTATGGTAAGAGTGGTTCTCACTGGATCGCATCCATATATATATATATATATATATATATATGTATATATATATATATATATTTTTTTTTTAAATTAGGGCAAAGGTATGCCTCTTCCATATATTAAACCCAAAATTATTTAATCATAAGTAAAGTGTTTAATCGCTATACTCTATAGATTAAAGACTTAACTTTATTTTTTTTTATTTTTTGGAAATTGAGTATATAATTGTTTCTTAGAACACATTAATTTAAATCTCATCTCATTTAAATATTTTCATTATAGTTTGAACAAATGTTGGTCCCCGAGATCAAAGTAATTGTAAATGCAGCTAAAATTTAATGATCCTTGCACTTATCTTGTTGAGGCTCTAACTCTGCAAGAACTTGAAAAGTATGATTTAAGCTCGAGAATTACTTAGTTCGATTTCATTTATACTTCAGCACTTGAGGTGTTGGGTTTCAAATCTGAAATAAGTAATAATTAACAAGAACAATAAAAACACAAGGATTATAGTGATTCAGACAAAAGTCCTACGTCCACTCTACAGTCTACTGATCGCAGAATTATTTTACTAGTGACTTAGCAAAGCTAATAATAAAGCGGCAAATAAATTATCGAATCCCATGGGGAAGAAATAACAAAAAATCTTAAGTACTAAAATATAAGTTCTCGAAACACTGGTTAGGAAAGAAAATAAACTTTGGGTTTTGTCTCAACTGATTTCGCAAATTAAAATTAAACAGGAAAATAAAAGACTTTTGATGAAGCAGTTATGAGAAGTACAGATTTCAGGGATATCTACCTATCAAGTATGACATGTATGAATGAATTGATTAATTCCCAATTTAATTCCTCTTCGTAGTGAAACATCAGAAAAGTATTATGAACTTCTTTGTTGGACAATTCATAAAGTAGATTAGTCAATTACCTATCTCCGCTCGGTCTCAAGATGAATTAAATAACTCCAAAGATCAACAGATTTATTCCTATAATCTATCTCCTTCTGCTCAGACAAGAAATCAAATTATATTGTGAAAAACTCTTTCAATTGAAAACTATTACAGTTACGTCTCAAGTCCTCAACTAATTAATCCTAAGATGTGGCCAGCAAACTCAAGATTATGCATCAGCACAGATTTCACAAACTACGATGGGAAATGGAAAATAATTCAATTAATAAAACATGCATACATTGATAGTTCGAAACCCTAGAATCTGAAAAGGAAGTTAGTTACAAATATTCATGAATAGAATTATCAGAGATAAATAAAACCACAAAAACCTGTCTTCAAACATAAAACCTAAAAAGCTCTTGGAAATCTCTAAAACCATCAACTCTAAAATCTCTTAATTGCTCTACTGATTTCCACCCTAAAATTCAAATTTTTACATGGCCTTTCATAATACTGAAAGATGTATCAAACATTATCTAGGATTAGATATGTCTCTATCTTCAAATCAGGATCATATTAGGAGAACTCGTTGCCGCGTCGATCGATGGAGAAATCCTGTCGATCGACAGCCTGGAAGAACCCGCGTCGATCGACAGATGTTTGGCATCGATCGACGGCCTTGAAGAACACGCGTCGATCTCCCTTCAATCTCTTTGTCGATCGTCCACACAAATGTCTTCATCGATCGACGTGCCCTTGGCGTCGATCATCGTGGCCCTGGAACTTCGAGCAATTTCCTGCTTCTTCCCTGTTTTCGACTAAAAACCTGCATAATTCACCAATCACGATATTACGAGCACAAAAGCCAATCCATGCACAAAAAGACACGTAAAACAATCCAAACATCACCCAATTAGTCAAAGAACAAAGAGATAAGTTGGTAAAAATACTAACTTATCAACTCCCCCAAACATAAACCATTGATCGTCCTCGATCAATTCGCAGAAAAGTAATCGAATCAAATGCAGATACAAGTGTGCAATGCCTCACAAGCTTTTTTTGGAATCTAAGTATCACTCATTCATATAAATCATGCAATCTAAACAAATTCTCATTGTTAAATTATTGATGAGGAACCTCACCGGGCAGTGTTTGCACTCACCGCTCAAGAAGCAAAGGGTTCGTGTTTCACTCACTCAAGGTTTTAGTTCACCTCTCCATAAGTTTGACAAATTTCTCATCTCTCCACTGCTTGTTAGTGTGGCTTTTCAGGGAATCAAAAAGGTCTTATTTTGGTTGTAATGTGGCTTACCTAAAAGGTGGGATATATTTGGCTAAGTGACTCAAAATATTGCAATAAAACCCCCAAAGATCCAAGCATACCATAACCACATAATTTTTCTCTTATGCACAATCTTGTTCCTTCTCTTTTTCCTTCTAATTTTCAGGGCCCCTAAGAACTTATTTAAAACTTTCGTGAACTTACAAGCATATGATATTTTTTTCTTTTTCTATCTTTTTCCACTCATGTTCACTTCTTTTCTTTTAATTTACCCATGTGAACCCTTATTTTTGCACATGGACTCACATCACAGTCCCACAATCCACACCTTCCAACAAACTATAATCCTCTTATTCATCAACCATTCTAATCAAAGCAAATTTATTCAAGGCTCAAAGGGGTTACAAATGGAAATTAAAGGTTAGTGTATGGAAGATGGGCTTCGAAAGAACATGCCTAAAATCATTTTCACCCTATTACCACACTTAATGCAACCTCGAGAGAGAAATTCGTCAAATTCTAGGAAGTAAGTCTAAAAACCTTGTCACTCATCAAACGAAAAGAAAGGCTCAAATTTTTACACATGGTTAAAATTTTGTTACTTCTCAATAATTAGCCAACTTTGAACAGTTATCATGCAAGGATTTATATTTCAAAGATCAACTCATCAAGCAAAACAGCTCCTATCATCGGCTACTCTATCGCACAGATTTTCATTCTCAATCAGCAAATATCTCAATTATCAATCAACAATATTCATTCAAGGAAAGACAAGTCATAATTCTCAACACCAACATAATCCAAAGTAGTTCCGACTGCCCTATGTTCAAAAGCTCCTAAAACAATTCTCAAGACTATTCGATTCAGAACTAGTACCACAAATCAAGAGTTCCAAATACTAATTTGAGTGAAAAGCCTTGCAGAGAGCAATTGTTCACATTGAAGCAAAAGAACAAGGATGGTGATGGTTCAGAAAAAAAAAAAAAAAAAACAAAACAAAACGAAAAAAAAAAAATCACAAAAATAAAATAAAACAGTAAATAAAATAAAGCAGTAAAGAAATAAAAATGCAAACGTTTCCCTTTTCTGATCCTCATCCCCCCAAACTTATTTCACTCAACGGAGTGGACAAGTTTGCAAGTTAGATGGGAAAAGAGAAACTGTACCTCATTCCTCCTCCGGAGGATCCTCCATAACAACATCGGGGGATGGCCAGACGGGAAGTCTTCGACGGCGGTCCTGGCGCTCACGCTGGCGGCGAAGGTAGACGGAGTCAGGTTGAGTGTTCAGAAGGAGGCGCTGCATCTGACTTTCGAGGGTGTTGAGCCTCGAGGTCACATGCTGGCGGAACTCGGCCTGCCGGGTGTGCTCCGCCACTTGCGAAGCAGCCTGCTGCTGCATGAACTGGTAGATTGTCTCCAGATCCATCCCGGACGAAGAGGATCCTCCCACAAAGTGGCTGGACAAGGCTCCACCGGTCCTTCCTGGAATCTCCTCTGTGCCCCCATCGTGCCCCTCATCCTTGGGCACCTCGTCCTCGGCGTCCTCTGCTGGGGGTCGCTGGTCCGGCCGTGTCTGCGGTCTGTGAAGGAGTCTGGAAGTGTCGAGTCCTCCACGGGATCCAACCATCAGCCTCATGTGGGCGGGTGTGCTCATCAACCATTTATCACGGAAGTGATAATCGGTGACGCGCGTGAGTGCCCTCTGTGGAAGTGGAAACTTGTCCCTGTTGAACATCCTCAAAGACCAGCCACCCTCTCGGGATGAGAGCATCATCATCCGACTCAGGTGCGAGGTGCTGAGTCATCGGCTGTCCTCAAGCACCTCAATGTCGGCCAAGTCGATCCCCACAAATTCCGCAATCGGGGTAATCAATCCCCCGCTCCAAATGTTGCCCTTTGAGGCCTTGACTTGGTGCCTCCAGTGGTCCATGATCAACGCCACAAAGCTGAACTTCTCTCCTGTCGGCATGCAGTAGATGGCGTAAAGCTCCGCCACTCTCACTTTGGCGCTCTCATGCCGGCCGGTGATAGACACCCCCATGCACCGCTGAAGATAATAGAACACGGGGTTGTCGATGGAGGATGCCTTCATGTTTCCTGAATCAAACTCTCGCAGATCCCCCTTTGCCTCGGCTGCAATTTGGCTCCAAAACCCGGCCATGTCAAAACCTGGTGGAAGGAACCCGATACCAGATTTTTGGACACCCCAAATTTCCTCAAGCTGGTCCCTTGGCATCTCATAATGCTCATTCAGAATTTGGAAGGAGATGGTGGTTGGCTCGGACTCCGGTTGAACATCGTAGACATGGAGCGACGCCAAAAACTCCAACACAAGCGATGGGTAGGTCGGCCACCGCTTGGTCATCCATGAATCCCATTTGACTCTCTCCAACAGGGCCGCCACATCTCGTCTAATACCCAACATGTTCATCGTTTCTGTGCACGGGTACAGAGTCTGGCGGATTGTGAATTTTGAGTTAGAGACTTTTCGGAACTTCTTTTCGGCTGCCTTGTTGGCAAATGTTGGGCGGAATGCCATTTTTTGTCTACAACGATAGCAGGAAAAATTGTCAATATGTATCCATAGTACTTCACCAAAATTTCCAATTTCAACAAAAAAAAAATTTGCAATTAGCCTCAAAATGTATCTACCCAAGCAAAATTGTTTCAACATTCATGTAAGTGACACCCAAACATAGCATATTCCATCCTAAATTGAAAGAATTTCAACCCAAAATAGCAGGACTAGAAAATCACCCCCAATTGGAATTATCCTCAAACAAGCAAGAGTCGTATTCAATCAATTCCAATGCTACAATTTCACCAAATGCAAGTATATCGACTAGAACAACTACCCATATCGAATAATCATGAAGAGTTGCAACAAAATCGACAAAATAGCAAAAATTGGAACTAGGGCTCCAAGGTTCAATTTTCCTCAAAATCATGCTCAAATCGTTCAAAACACATGAAATAATCGAAGTGGAAGGGTCTAGGATACGTACGTTTGAGTGTAGCAGCGAGTTTACGGTGAAAAATTTCGAGGACGGGTGTTTGGGGGGAGAGAGAGCGACGTGCGGGTGTGTTTTATGAGGAAAGAATGAGAAAAATTGGGTTTAAAACCCGTCTGTTCGCGCCTCTGAACACCCCGCGTCGATCGACGCTGGTTCTGCATCGATCGACGAGGTCCAGAAACTCGCGTCGATCGACACTGGTTCCATGTTGATAGACGTAGGCCAAAATTTTGTGTCGATCAACGTGAGTTTGGTGTCGATCGATGCAAACCTCAACAGAGCACTGACTCGAAAAAATTTCTGAAAGAAAAAAAAGAAAATCCTAATTCCTATTGACTTAACTTCACTGAATTGAAATAACAGAAGTAAGAAAAGCAGTAAATTTTTGGGTTACCTCCCAACCAGTGCTTGGTTTTATATCGCTAGCTCGACAATACATGTACTTTCATGGGCAATTCAAGTAGTACTTCTCCACTGCTCCGACTTGAAGAGGGGTGTAGTACGGTTTAAGGTTCTGCCTGTTCACTTTGAAGTTCTTCCCATCTTGGCCTGCCAGTTCGACTACACCGTTCAGAAACTGACAGATTACGGTGCATGGTCCAGCCCACTTCGACTGCAACTTTCCGGGCATGAAGCGAAGATGGGATTTGAATAAGAGGACTTTGTCACCTGATTGAAAAACATGTGAGTGAATCCCCTTGTCGTGGAATCTCTTCGCTAGCGTCTTGTATATGACATTGTTCTCGTAAGCTTCAACCCGAAAGTCTTCCATCTCATTCAATGCCATGGCGCGCTCTTCTGCAGCCGTCTTCCAATCCAGATTCAGCTCTTTCACTGCTCTCCAAGCCTTGTGCTCCATCTCGACGGGGAGGTGACATGACTTTCCAAAGATTAGCTGATATGAAGATGTCCCAATGGGCGTTTTGTAGGCGGTGCGGTATGCCCAAAGTGCATCATCAAGTATTGCTACCCAATCTTTTTTATGCTTTACCGTCTTCTCCAATATTTGCTTAATTTCTCGGTTGGACAGCTCTGTCAGCCCGTTCCCTTGAGGATGATATGGGATGGTAACGCGGTGCTTGACTCCGTATCTAGCAAGAAGAGAGGCAAGCCATTTGTTACAAAAGTGTGATCCCCTATCGCTTACCAAGGCTCTTGGCGTTCCAAATCTTGTCATGAGCTTCTGAAGGAACTTGATGACGACTTTGAAGTCATTGGTGACTGTTGGAACAGCTTCAACCCATCGCGACACGTAGTCCACCGCCAGTAGAATGTATGAGAACCCTTGGGATGGCAGAAAAGGACCCATGAAGTCGATCCCCCATACGTCAAAGATTTCAACTTCAATCACCGGGATTTGTGGCATCTCATCCCTTCGCGAAATGTTGTCGGTCCTCTTGCAACGATCATAGCTCGTAATCCACCCACGGCAGATCTCGTGGATGGAAGGCCAATAGAATCCGCTCGCAAGGATTTTGAATGTTGTCCGGTTGGCTGAATGATGACCGCCGCTAGGAGATGAATGACATGCCTCAAAGATTTGTTGCCACTCGGATTGAGGCACACAACGACGAATGACGCCGTCAGCGTATCTACGCTAAAGGTAGGGATCCTCCTAATAGTAGAATCTGACATCATGTAGAAACTTCTTCTTTGCATATGGCGAAGAGTCCGGTGGAAGAACGCCGACCACTAGATAATTAACGTATTCTACATAACATGGTGTTTTTGACTTGTACGTCTCCCTTAAATCCTTGATAGCATAGATCTGTTCGTCGGGGAACGTCTCTCTGATCCTCATCAGCTGATCATCCCCTTCGACTAGTGGTTCCAATCATGACAAATGGTCCGCAATCATATTCTCACTCCATTTTTTGTCTTTGATCTCCAAATCAAACTCTTGTAGCAATTGTTGGTCCCCGAGATCAGAGTCGTCGTGGTAAGAATAAGATATACACACAAAATGCAGCGGAATAAAAATTAGCGTTTACTTGTAAGTAGGTTATTCTTAACTTAGGGTTTATCGGTTCAAGTTTGCTTAAGTTACTTTTTGCAGTTATACTCTAGCAACTCCGTTGCTAGGTTAAATCGTCGTAGCTAAAAAATAATAGAACAGTAATCAACAAGAGAACACAAGATTTATAGTGGTTCGATCAAATGATCTACGTCCACTCCTTAGCCGAAACGCTAAGAATTTTACTAAGAAAGTATACGGTGTACAAAGAGTTGTCTTTCCTGTAAAGCAAGCAACCGACGTTTGGTCTGTCTGCTCCACGGCTATCTTCCGATACTCCAAACCTTTCAGGTGTGGCTCCGGTTGAGTCAAGGGCGCACCTTCGTAAAACTCGCTTTTACCACCTGTGGAAGAGTTTAGAGTTCCTTCCGAACTATCATTCGTTCTCGGCTTCAGTGCCCGTTCTAATCAATTCCCTTTTGAGAAATTGACTGCTGGATACTTTCTATAACGAAAGTGATCCCAATGATTGAAGATTCTTGAATCATTTCAAGAATCTCTCAGATGAGTGTCAGATGTGGGGTGAGACACTCAAGAAGTTGAAGGCTTTTCGATATCTCTGTATTATGCCTTTCAACTGAACTGCTCTTAGGGCTTTTTGTCTCTTTTTGGAAACTTTCGTACGTGTGTTTGCGTTAGAGAGTGAGCAGCTTCTGCATCTTCCTTTGACTTGCCTTTTATAGTTGTTTTCTCGAAGTTTGAGTCGGCAGATCCGTTTAGACACAATAGATCTTTCTACTTAAATGCAGGAAGCTTTTTACCAACTTTTCTGTCTCCGTACAGGCTTTTTCGTCATACTTCTGACAGCTCTAATCTTTGTGTGTTGTTCAGAATAGCGGTGTAGCAGTTGTTGAGATTTGCCTTGCTGTGCCTTTACTGGAACGGGATGCTGGATATCTTTCAGCATACTACTGGATTTGATGCGTAGCAAATGCTCTTCTGTTTCTCTGGCTTCGGATTGCTAACACCTTCAGCAGTCGGTGACGTGTTATCAGATGCTGACTCCTCAGCATTCTGCTATCACTAGTTTTCTTCTTCTTTTTATCGCTTTTCTGATGTCTGTTGAGATTCTTCCAAGCAACCTGTTCTATTACAACTCGATGTTTACCCTATACAGGACATTACATAAGTTGCTAAGTTATGCTAAGGTTCAGCAATGATCGACCATCTACTAAGGTTTGATCCAACAAAACCTTTTACATTGTACTCCTAAGGATAATTCAGGAATATTTTCCCAACAGCAATAGTATCCACCGGATCAATCTGGGCTTAGCATCTTGCTTCGCGAACAGGTATTTGATGGCTGCATGGTCGGTGTAGACAATAGTCTTCGAACCTATCAGATAGGACTGAAACTTTTCAAATGCATACACGACTGCAAGCATTTCTTTTTCCGTGGTGGTATAGTTGCATTGAGCCGGATTCATGCTTTTGCTGGCGTAATGAATCATATGAAAGATCCTTCCCTTCAGCTACCCCAAGGCTGCTCCAACTGCATAGTCACTGGCGTCGCACATCAGAATGAAAGGCTCGCTCCAATCCGGAGAAGTCAACACTGGTGCTGTCACTAACGCCTCCTTCAGCTTTTCAAAGGCTTGCAGGCAGTCGTCATCGAAGACAAATGACACATCCTTCTCCAACAAGTTGCACAAAGGCCGCGATATCTTTGAGAAGTCTTTGATGAATCTTTTGTAGAATCTGGCATAGTTATTTCAGCTACAGTAAACTCTTCAGCAACTGTATGAGTCATGGCCTCAGCAGGCGGTTCTTTTTCAGATTCAGCAATCTTCTCCTCAGCAGCTGGTTCGCTTTCAGATTCTGTGATATTTTCCTCAGCAGCTGGTTCGTTAGCAGACATGTTGGTGTCTACAGGTTCCTTTGTGGTTCCGGACGACCCTATATCCTTATCCTAGGGAGATATAACATCTGTTGCTTTGTGTGGTTCGTCCCTCTTTGAATTATCGCCTTTATGAGGTTCGTTGGTTGGTTCACGAATCTGAACTTGTTTGCCCTTGGAGTTTTCCTTGGTATTGAAGGCTCCAGAGTGGATCATCGTGTCTAGCTCCGCGTCAGTCATGCCGTCTTCTTCTTCTGTTATTTTGGCAGGTTGAGTGACTTCAACAAGGATTTCACTTCTTTTCCTTTCTGAGTAGACTCTGCTGTTGTCTTTCCTTTCTTTGCTGCTCTGCTCAATTCGTCAGCAGCTTCCTCGTTTGATGTTGAACTAACCACCTTCTTTTGAGCCTGTCGCTCATCGTGAGATTGCTTGATTTGTTCGAAGTTCAAATCTCATCCTTCAAGCGTAATTCTTTCAATCTCCTTTCTATATGCTTTTATTTCCCGTGCTTTCTTTGCATCGTTCCGTTTCCTTTTAGTTTTACGTATGCCTTTGACACGTTCCTCAAAGCTTTTAGAGGACAAGGGTGGGTCAATCTCCTTTTCAGTAGCAGCAGTTTGATCAGCAGTTGCTTTCTTTTTGGCATCATCGAGTTCCTGAAGTTCAGCGGTTTTGAACAGCCGTTGACGAGTAGATCTCCTCTTTTCTGTTGGCACAACTCTTGTTTGTTATTCAGATGAAATTGGAAGGGCAATTTGACCAATCACGAGTGGAGGCTATTCCGCTGCTTTCTTCTCCATAATCTTTTCTATCATTTTGGTAGGTATATCACCGAGGGTTACAATGTCATCGAGTTGCTGAAAGCATTGTTCTGTTTCAGCATTCTTAGTTAATACCGCTATTTCTTCAGCAATGACAGGTGATGCCTCTTGCAGCACCTGATGTCCTAGTGAGCTGAAACATTCTTAGTTAATACCGCTATTTCTTCAGCACTGACAGGTGATGCCTCTTGCAGCACCTGATGTCCTAGTGAGCTTTCGTCGACTTCCTCGTCTGAAGTGGGTTTATCCTTATCGACATTGGACTTGCCAGTCAACTTCTTTGGTTTCTTGTAGTCAAGAGGGTTGGCTTCCTTCCTTGTTACTGGAATGAAATCAGTGGGAAGGAGCTTCACACCTTGATCAATCTTCGTGGGGTGCATGACTAACTCTAGAAACTTGCTGATTTTCAACCCGAAGTTAACGTTCGATGAGAATGTTCCATTGACGGACATGTGATCATTCTTCTTGGCATGTTCTGCCCATCGTTCGAAGAAAAATTCTGCCCAATTGCCCTTCACTCTGTCCGTGAGAGCCATCATGACAGCGTACTTCTTAGCAGATAACTCAGAGTATGATCCAGCATCACATTGAAACATCTTGATGACCAATTCAACAAGAGTTTTAAACTCATCTTTTAGGGCGTTAATGGGGGTGGCAGCCTTGAAAGTAATTGGCTGACCTTTCCTATCCTTCAATTGGCAAGGCTTCTTCCACAGATTCCAACGCCGTTCCATTTCATCATAATTTGCTACCTTGTATTGAGATATATGTTCCCCCTCATTTCGAAGACCAAAAGTCTTAGCAAGTACATCGGCATTTACTTCGATTATGGTTCCATAAACACAGGTTTTGAAAGATTTTCCATCCTTACTCAATACTGCTCTGGCATAGAATTCAGATACCATATGCGGATGAAAATGCACAGGTTCAGTGGATAAGTATTGAATTACCTGTTCGCTGTCAAGGATATCCATTATCCAATCCGGGATATGTTCAGCAGCAAGACGTTTGTACAGTATGCGATCTTTCAAGATTTGAGCTAAACGCCTTTGCTCCTTTGTATGGCCGCTCTGTGTTTTCTTCCGAGCCATCATAACTAGTTGACCATATGATATTGAATCGTCAACATCTTCCTTCTTTAGAATGCCGGTAAAACCTGGTGCATGTCGCGCATGCAGGAGTTCTTCGGAATTTGGTGGAAAATTGAAGATACGGGGTTAACTGGATTCAGATTGATGTTTATGGGAAGTGGGTTTCTGGGATGATGAGGCTTTGGGATTGGAGGCCATGTCTTTGAGAAAGTATTTTGAGTAATCTCGCCTCGATTTTGGATATGTTGTTGCTTCTGATCTAGCAGCCGTCCAAGGATGCTGAAGGATGGTAGTAAGTCTCAGCACCCAAATGCACAAAATGATCTGCTAACCTTGCACGAGATTTGTCAGCATCTTTCGAAGTTCTGCTGAGCCTCTGAAGACTTTGTTCGAAAACCGTAATGATGATGAGATCCTCAAACCTTTCAATGCTTTCTTCTTAATATTGCTGAAATGATTTGACTCTCCATGCATACATGTCGATTCCTTTACTTGTGATCTATAAACATATTTTTCTCTTTCTTCGCGTCATAATTGGCAAATCCTCTATAAATGCCTCCGTTCGAGATTATCCAAACATCTCAACTTCCATCCTCACTTGACTCATATTTTCAACCTTTCTTTCTACAAGAAAATCAAGTTCCCTTATTCACGTATGGATTCTCCTCCAAGAACCTTAGATATCAGGCGCAACCTGATTCTGGATGAGCCGGGTCTGGATAGATATTATATGGATGATTGTGATGTGGCAGTGAAGATCATGTCTGCATTGCAGTGGGGGGGGTCTTTCTCAATTTGCATGTGCCACTCCTCATCGTTTCCAGGAGGAAGTGTCGAGGGACTTCCTTGGTGATTTTCATGTCGAGCCGAATGCAATTTACGGGGTGTTCCATGGTAAGCTTGTCCGTTGGACCCTTGACACTTTTGCAGTGGATTTTGGGCTTTCTCGAGGTCCTTTGTCTGTGGAGGACTATCTTGCAGAAGAGGTGGCTCCAGAGTGGTTGACATGGGAGAAATGGCGTCATTCTCCTCATTTTGAGTTTAGCCCTGACATTCCAGCCTCTGGTCTCCAGACTTCATACTGGGTGATGTTTCGCATTGCCCATGGTATTCTGCTTGGAGAGGAGCCTTATGACCTCTGTTTCTCAAGGGCTGTTTGTTGGTCCTCAAATATCAGAGTCGTCGTGCTTAAGTGTAAACACGAAATGTAGCGGAATGATTAAACGTCACTACACTTATCTTTGTTTAAGGAGTATTTAAGCTCAAGATATGTTATACGTTTCTTCTCAGATATACGCTAGCAACTCTGTTGCTAGGTTTTAAATCAGTTTTGAACAGTTAATAATAAAACAGTAGATGAACACAGTATTTTATATTGGTTCGATCCAAATAGATCTACGTCCACTCCTTAGTCAAAACGCTAAGATTTCCACTAGAAAAGTATAAGAAAGTATAAGGAATTGCCAAACACTTGTAGTAGGCGGCGAACTTTTGAACCGGCCACAACAAAGCTATCCTCCGATGATTCGTACTTTTCCAAACACAGCTACGGCCAAGTCAAGGGCGGAACCTTCGTGTAACTCGTCCTTCGCTGTTAGTGAGGTTTTTATAGTTTCCCTCGAAACTGTTCAGGAATGCGGCTAGAAGCCCGTTGGAGTCAATCCTTTTTAGGAATGACTGTTGGATCTTCCTAGGATGGAAGTTATCCCAATGATTGAAGATTCTCAACCGAAGTTAAGTTATCTCCTAAAGAGAAGTGTCAGATATTCGATGAAAGATACTTCTTGGTTGTTGAGAGCTTTGAATACTTCTTTTATCACGAGCTCTCAACTGACTACTTTTTGCTTGTTCGCTTTGTCAAAGGAATCTCGCACTTGAATGTTTGCGAATGTCGGTTGTGATTGAAGCAGTAGTAGTAGTAGTAGTAGTCGATTCTCACTTTTGGACCTGCCTTTTATAGATGGAGATTCAAATCTTGAATCTCCATATCCGTTAGACACAATGGCTTCTTTGTCCGAGAGTGATTTGACTTTATCAGTCGCTTTTGGCGTTGATCTGTACTTTCCGAACTACTTCGGGAAAGTCTCGTCCTTTGTGTGTACTTTTGTCAGAACGGCAGTATGGCTTCAGCCTTTGATATTCTTGCTCTGCTAATGTTCATTAGTGATCTGCTATCGTCTATTTGGTTGCTGAAAGCTTCCACTGACACTCGATCCTTTGACGTCTGTTCTGCTAGCATCTTTCAGGGTTTGCTGAATGTTAGCAAATGCTAAGTCTTAGCATTCTCCTAGCGTATGATTTCTAGCAAACGCCGTCCTTTGATATCTGCTAGGAAATCTTCTAGCAAACTAAACTATTACAACTCAATATTTGACCTATACAGGACATTACACGGTTTGATTCAACAAAACCTTTTTACAAATAAATCCTAAGGGAGATTTTAGGAAT
Source organism: Plectranthus barbatus (assembly GCA_026898455.1). Classification (NCBI taxonomy): domain Eukaryota; kingdom Viridiplantae; phylum Streptophyta; class Magnoliopsida; order Lamiales; family Lamiaceae; genus Plectranthus; species Plectranthus barbatus. The sequence continues at coordinate 35,852 of JAPKLW010002616.1, forward strand.
AATTTCCCAACAATTTCCCCCTTTTTGGTGCGATCAAAGCTTACTATCATTTGCTGAAGCTAAGAGGAAGAATGTCTGCGTTTACAAAAAAATATTATCCTAGCAATCTAACACAGAGTTTATCCACCTTAGTTCAAGCAACAAGAAATGAGATTCCCCCTCTACAAGTGTTGGGAAATATTTTACGATTAAGCACATAGGTAAATGATGCAAAGGTAATATGCTAGAAATTCTAGCACCCAAGAAAAATTAGCAGACATTTACTTTTTCAATCTCAATCCAATCGTTTTCAAATACGTTGAATACACAGATAGTGTATTTCAACTAAGGCACATAGTGAAAATCAGAGATTGACAATGAGAGGTTGTCTAAGTCTGATCAATTTTCATTCATATGATATATCTATTTCAAGTACAATGAAAATGATAGACGGAGACAAGCGAGAAAAAAAAAGATACCAGAGGTAAGGATGTAGTCAGGAGTCTGAAGCAGGTTTTTTAGCTTCTCCAATTCATCGAATTTGCTTGATGCTATCTGCACAAATAAATCCAAAAACTCCTTAGCAGCAGCACGTTCAGCGGCTTCTAACTCAAGATCCTTAGCAATCCGCTCATTCTCCTCTTAGAGCATCTTGATTTTCAGCTCTGTTTCCTTCTGCTTTAGCTCCTCAAGAGCTTTCCTCTTCTCTTCTTTGGCAGCAGCTCTAGCTTCTTTTGCTTTCTTCCTTTCAGCAGCCTCAGCAATCCTCCTTGCTTCCCCCTCTTTGATTGCATCCAAAAATTTGGAGGAAAAGGATGTAACTGTATGTTCTACCTGCTGCTTATGCTCTGCTACGTTTGTCTTGACTTCCTGCACAGAAGCCTTAACAGAGGAAACATCGGACTCAACTGAATTCACCCTGGCCGTTATGGTATCAACATTCGTCTTGACTACCGCAATCTCCCTACGTATGTCCGTGGCTTCTATCACCATTCTCTCAGATATGGTGCATACAGCACTTTGAATCGCCAGTTGAACTATAGAGTTCAGATATGTTGGAAATATGAGAGAGCTGACCGGAGTGGCAAGGAAGGATGAAGTAGTAGGCACGATGATAGCTTGACTCCTAGTAGTGGAAGTGGAGATTTCTTCCATGACTTCTTTTTTGTTCCCTGTGTTAGCAGTAGTACTTTGCTCGGTAGTGGCTAGCAGATATACCACCTCCTCGATGCCATTCAAATACTCTACTTCAGCTGCAGCAATTTTAGTTTCCTCGAGCTTCTGAGCTTCTGCTAGAGAGTGTGCTAACATATAATCCTGCAAATCTGCTTCTCTATTTCGGTATGCAACAACCTCAAGCCTTCGAGCATTGCGCTCCTCTGCCTCACGAAGCGCAGCTAGCCAAGCTTGTAATTTTGACTCTTCGAACTTCACAAGTTCAGCTTAGTGTTTCTTGTATTCAACTGCTGCTCGTGCCTGATGCTTAGATAATTGAATGTGCGTGTGAGAAAACCCATTCGGAGCAAATGTAGACTTGGGCAGAGAATGTGAAGAAGATGTCAGCCGATGAGCTTTAATGGCCTGGAGTCGGGCGATAACAGCCTTATCACTATACTGTTTGGAACAGGGGGATTGGTCCATCCATTCGTTTGCCCATATCTCCTCACGCTTCCAGAAATCCAAACCCTTCCGTGCCATCATTATCTCTCTTTCCTCCATGCAAAGTTCTCGAGAGATGTAATCATACTTCTTCCATCGTCTGAACTCGCATCCCAAAATCTTTCCATCGGAAGTATCTTCCTCCAATACTCCAGCAAAGATTTCTTTGACATCCTCCTCAACCATCAAAGTCACGAATTTTTCAATGTTTTGTCCAAGCAATTCAAACTCAGAGTTTACCTGACAAAAAATGAAGGATAATCGAAGTCGATCCCCGCATTCTGTGGAGATTTTCCTCAGAGAACTCGCATCATATATGTCTGTGGATTCTCCATCAGAATCGGTTCCAGAGAAATTCTCATGGATACCTATTCTAGTATCGGAAGGAACTTTTGCTTGAGGACCTTTAGCAGGATTTGCGTCCTCATCCCTAGCAGATGATTCTTCGATAGCGATCTGCGGAGAGCGGACTTCGTGCTCAGCAAATGAGTGCTCAGCAAACGAGTGCTCCTCCGTGTGTCCAATATGCTCAGTGGATTCATCTTCAGCACCATCTTCTACCTTGTCATCGGATTCTCTCTCGACTCCAGAAGGACCTTCATCCGGATTCCCTAGAATTCGTCTGAATGACTCTCGGATGAAATGTTCTTCATCGGAACTGCTCTCCAAATCCACAATCGATTCTATCCTATCGAATCTGCCGGATTGAATTGCTTCAACAAGCTCTTCATCTATCATAGCATCTTGCTCAGCTATGATTGCTCATTCTTTGTCAACAGAGGGAATTGAAACAGTGATCCTTCCGTCTTTGATGCCTTTCCCTTTCTTGGCGGCATTTTCTTCCATAAATGCCTCTTGTAGAAGTTGAGCTGCTTTCTTCTGAGCTTTGTGTTCTTCAGCAGCTCTCTTGATCCGTTCAAATTCTTTGTCTCTTCCTTCGAACGTCATCTCAGCAATAAACTTCTGATATTGCTTCTTCTCAAGTTCTCTTCTTTGAGCTTCTCGTTTTCTCTTTGTTTCTCTCACTCCCTGAATCCGCTCTTCCGGGCATCTAGATGACAAAGGGATGTGATCTGGATTGGCTTCAGCAGCCTTCTTCTCTGCTTCTGCTTTCTCTAGTTCTTCCTGCTCTGAAATGAGAATCAGCTTTCTCCTTGTTTTCTTCTTTGCTTTCTGGGCAGGAGAGGTGATGTTCGATCTCTTCTTCGTTGGAATAGCCATAGCCATAGCCCCAAGAACAAGTGGAGGTTGTTCGGCTTCCTTCGCAGTCATGATCTCATTGATCTGATCTGCTGGTAAATTGCCCAATTTCTCAATCTATTCAAGATTCTTGAAGCAGTGTTCTATCTCAACATTCGTCTGAAGTAGAGCAATCTCTTCAGCAGACATTGGAATGGCCGGCTGTAATATTTGAACTGCCATAGTGGCTGCATCTGTCTCTTCAGGGGATGTGGGTTTGTTCTTGTCCACATTAGATTTCCCTGTCAATTTTCGAGGATTCCTGGTATTGACAGGTTTAGCTCTTTCCTCATCGCTGGGATGTAGTCTGTAGGAAGCAGACTTACACCACGATCCACTCCTGTATTGGTGAACAGCATTTCCAAATATTTGCTGATCTTTATCCCAAAATTCACGTTCGAAGAGAACGTTCCATCTACTGCCATATGGTCATTCTTCCGAGCATGTTCAGCCCATCGCTCAAAGAAGAATTATGCCCAATTTCCCTTAATATTGTCATTCAATGCCTTCATAACGGCATACTTCTTGGCAGAGAGTTCTGAGTAGGAACCGGCGTCACATTGGATCATCTTGATTACGATTTCTGCAAGGAGCTTGTACTCATCAGACAGAGTGTTAATCGGTGTAGCAACTTTAAAGGTAATCACCTGCCCTTTCTTGTCTTTTAGCTCCCCTGGTTTCTTCCAAAGATTCCAGCGTTTCTCCATCTCAACAAGATCATTGACCTTGTATTGAGAGATCTTTGCCCTATAGTTTCGAAGCCCAAACGTCCTCGAAAGTAAATCAGCACTTACTTCCACAAAATTTCCATATACGCAAGTCTTGAACGATTTCTGATCATCATTCATAACTGCCCTAGCATAAAATTCTGAAACCATGTGTGGGTGAAAGTGATCAGGCTCAGCAGAAAGGTATTTTACCAGTAATTCGGAGTTGAGTAGATCTAAAATCCACTGTGGAATGTGTTTGACGGCGAGAGGCATATAGAGGATTCTATCTTTCATGATTTGTGCCAGACGCCTCTGCTCTGTTGTATGGCTGGATAACTCCTTTTTCCGAGCCAAAACCACCAATCTGCTGTATGGAATTGACTTATCAATGTCTTCCTTTTTCATAATTTCGGTGAAGTTGGGTGCATGTCGAACATGCAACGGCGAATATGTAGGGGGCGGAAAAATGAAGGTGGGAGGTTGGAGTAGGTTTTCTGGGTTTTCTGTATGAGATGATTCAGGATGAGTGGTATCGCTTGGTTCTGTATTTTGGGTATTTGGAGAGTTGGGGTTGGTTGCCATGGTTGGGGATTTTTGAGTGAGTTAGAAATTTCAGAGAGGGTTTGAAAAAGAATGAGAGAGGTTTCAGAGAGATAGGGATTTGAATCGCGTATTGCGGAGAGATGAAAGGGTTCGGAAGATGAATTGAATCTAACGGTAGAGATTGCTTCCTTTCTGAATTCGATCAATGGCTAGGGTTAAAGGGTGAAGTCGTGCGAGTACGCACGTTCTCCCAAACTTGAGTGTCGATGACGTGGCACGATCTAATTTGTCGCCGCCGTCTGCGCGCATTAAATGCACCTCTTAAGAGATTCAAAAATCTCCCGCATCTGAGTGAAAGCTTCAGCAGCCGTAAATCTCAGCATTAAGAGCGTTCTTATCAGCGAGAATTTCTGACGTCGGATAATGAGTATAATTGGTCAAGGGATTCCACGTATTGCCAATACTCTCTATATCTCCGATATATAAAATTCATCTCTCTTCATCTCTGGTTCATGCTTGAACGTAATTATCTCCAATTTGACCTTCACTTTATGAGATTACGGTTATCTCAGAGCGTCTGGTCGTATCCCGAGATAAACATTAGACCGAAATGATTCTATAAATAGCATGGTCTTGAGATTTTTATTGGTACGCCTACTTGCTAACTTTGCTTTCCTTTCTCAAAAATAAAAATCCTTTCTCCAAAAATCATGGAACCAGCCTATGATCTTTATGTACCAAGATACAGAATCCTGTGCGATTCTGGTCTGTATGCAGAATATGAAGCGGATTACCAGGTGGCTGAGATGACGATGACAAGTCTCCATGCCAGCGGTCTAGGCAAATTAGTATGCCTTAATCCGCATGCTTTTCAAAGGGAACATCTTCGGTACTTCATTCGTTCGAGTGATGCCGATGGAAACTCCATTGTCGGTGTCTTCTGGAACCAGCTAGTGAGGTGGACTGCTGACACCTTTGCTGCAGATTTTGGCCTGCCACGGGGTCTGATTTCTGTCATGGACTATCGCAGAGATGAGATAGCTCCAGAGTGGACTTCGTGGATGAAGTGGAGAGATTCTCCTGAGTTCGAGTTTTCTCCAACTCCCTCAGCATATGGCCTGCAGACGTAGTACAAGGTCCTCTTCCAGATTGTCTGCGGCATGATCGTAGGAGAAGATCCCGACGACATGATTTTCTCTCGCGAGACATGGAAAGCCATGATGGCGATCGACGATAAGGCGGAGGTCGACTGGGCGGCCTTCGTCTTTCAGAGGGTGCAGCGATGCGTCCAGAGTTTCCCACATCTTCCTCTCCCCTACGGGATGCCATTAAGGTTGCTATTAGAGCCGAGATTCTCAGATCTCACTCTAGTTCCCTCCAACCTTAGGGGGGTGGATTTCTATCCTTTCAGGCCATTGCCTTCCTTCTTTTAAGTTTGTTGTACCTTCTTTTCCCATGTAAATATTTTTGTAATTTCATATATATGAAATTGTAAATATTTCATTCCAAGTAACTCATACTTAAGCTCTGTGATTTTTGAAGAATCACGCGATTCCAACCATATGCTTGTGCAAGCCATATATAATAGCTTTGAAAAATATTGACTTGTAGTAAAAGTCCGAATCGACTTTGCTGAGTAGACCTCTGTCTGCAACTCTGCTAGAGTCCTAGCAGATGATTCATCGAGCATATCCATTCACTCTGCTGAATATGCAGCAACAACCATGTCCTCAAAGTCTAGCAGACTTTGCTATACTTTGGATATTGAATCTGACGGTTGGGAGGGTTCTGTCAGATAGGATAGATCGACGGCCTTGAATACGTACGTCCCATCACGTCGTTTCTTCTTCCAAGAAATTTTGAGTGAACTGACGTGGCGTTTCTCAACTCATCGCAGCCGTCTGTGAGTATTAAACACACAGCTGATGACCATCGAACATCGTCGGCTGAGTTGATTTGACCTGCATGATGATTCTTCTATACTCATCGTTTCATATTCTGAGATATGAATCATCACGACTTTTCACTAGAAATCTAATTGTCATAAGTGAAAAGTAATGCCTCTTCTCTATAAAAAGAGCCTTCTTGTGGTGAAATTTAACACACAAGCACCCTGATCTGCAAACTTCTTTATAGTTTCTTTCCAAGTCTTCCCTCAAAAGAAAGGAAATTATGGATTTTCCTGGTCAGTCTTTAGAGGTACGCCGTAATCAGATTCTCCATGAGTCTGGTTTATACTCATTGTATGACGATGATTACGTCGTGGCTGAGACAGTCATGACAAAGCTCAATCGGAGCGGGTTTGCTCAATTTGTCACAGCCACCCCACAGTTTTTTCATGGTGACATTCTCCGAGACTTTATCAAGGACTGCTCTGTTGAGGAGGGAGTCATCTCTGGTTCTTTCTACGGCAAGCGAGTCTGTTGGTCTCCGGACTTCTTTTCTCAACGTTTCGGCCTTCCCAGGTATCCAGAGTCAGTGTTGGACTACTGATTGACGGAAGTGGCCCCTGAATGGTCGTCATGGCAGAAATGGCGACGGTCCTCTTGGTTTGAGTTTACTCCTTCTGCTTCAGCATATGATCTGCAGACGCCTTACTGGGTGATATTCCGTATCGCCCACAACATGCTGTTGGGAGAAGGTCTCGACCATCTCTCCTTTTCAAGAGAGACATGGCAAGTCATGATGGCCATTGATGATGAAGCCGAAGTTGACTGGGCGGGCTACATCTTTGAAAGCGTTCGAGAATGTGTCTAGCTTTACCCTTCTGTGCCTCTGCTGAATGGAATGCAGCTCAGCTGGCTACTAGAGCAGAGCTTTCTTCGGATAGCAGAAGGACGATCTAACCTTCTGGACACGGACTTCTTCCCGTTCAAGCTTCGTTCTCCCTAGAATAGGAAGCATGTTGTTGTTTTTTTTTATAATTATTTACTCAACCCTCTTTTGTAAAGACAACCTTCAATCAATGGAATGATATGACTTTTGAAATATGCAGATCTTCACTAATCTGACTTCCAATTTTTGACGTTTGCTGAAAGATCAGCAACCATTGTCTGCTTAACATTCTTTGTACGAGCAATTCTTGTGAAAACAAACATTCCTCAACAGACGTATTCAACATCCAGAATACTTAAATGATGTCTTCATGAAATCCAAGAAATCCAGAAAGAATAAGAATAGCATCTCATTCATCCATAGCATTATCCAACTCCATAAGACCCAATTTAATGCATAACTCCTAGAATCTGGATTCAGCTAGGGGCTTTGTGAATATATCGGCTATCTGATCTTCAGTGCATATATAGCGAACATCAATATCCTTCTTCTCCTGGTGATCACGAATAAAATGATGACGAATATCAATGTGCTTGGTCCTAGAATGATGGACCGGATTCTTGGTAATGCACATAGCACTATTGTTGTCGCAATAAATCGGCACACATTCGGGAGAAATCCCATAGTCTTGCAACTGTTGCCTTATCCATAGAATTTGCGAACAACAGCAAGCAGCAGCTACATACTCTGCTTCGGTAGTAGATGTAGCAACAGAGTGTTGCTTTTTGCTAAACCAACTAATAAGCTTGTGTCCAAGAAATTGACAGGTACCGCTCGTGCTCTTCCTATCAATCTTGCATCCTCCAAAATCTGAGTCTGAATATCCACTTAGGGCAAGACTGTCTGCTCTTGGATACCAAATTCCCAGACCTTCTGTGCACTTCAAATATCGCACAATCCGCTTAGCAGTATCTAAATGAGCCTTCTTTGGATTTGCTTGATATCTAGCACATAAGCCAACGACAAAGGATATATTTGGTCTGCTAGCGGTGAGATACAGTAGTGAACCAATAATTCCTCTGTACAGAGTTGGATTCACATCATCTCCTTCCTTCTCAAGCGCAGCAATACATGTTGTGCTAATTGGAATCCTTAGGCTCTTTGTCTTCTCAGGGCAATATTTCGCTATGAGATCGCGAGTATACTTCTTTTGATGAATGAAAATTCCTTCTCTAGACTGCTGAACTTGTAATCCAGGGAAATAAGACATCTTTCCCATCATGCTCATTTGGAAATTGCTAGTCATGAGGTCGGAGAATCTATCACATAGATCTTGATTCTTTGATCCGAAAATTATGTCGTCTACATAAATTATGAGCACGAAGCCACGTAGGTCTGATTCGTGCTGGAGTTTCAGCAATTGGTACCCCTTCTTGATTGTTATCAGCATGAGCATTTTCCTCTTCATTCTCCTGGTGCTCAGCAACTGGAACGTCAGCAACTCCACCTTCTGCATCTGCTACAGGATCTTCAATGATAGGAACTTCATTAGCTGGTACAGTATCAACTGGGATTTCAGCAATAGGTTCTTCCGCGATTGGAATCTCAGCAACTCCTTTGCTAAGATCTTCAGCAGATTCCACGTTGTCTTGGTCATCAAGAACTCCTGCAACATCCAAATTATCATTTAGATATACTGTAGAGGTGGCCTCAGCATGATCATTAGCATCACTGGCCCAGTTAGCAGTCTGGTCACCTGCTGAGTGCGTCACTGTGGGATCAGCATCATTCATAGACCTAGTCGGATCAATATTCATATTTTCGAAAGAATTCAGTAAAGATTGATCATTGACATCATTGGTCTCATGATTGCTATCCTCTTTTCCTTTGGTTACCCTGCGCACTAAAGTAGACTCATCACAAATAACATTGCATGTTGTTTCCACAAGTTGAGTTGTCTTATTTAACACTCGATAGCCTTTATGAGAGGGATGTCCATATCCTAGGAAAACACCCTTATCAGATTTTGGCGAAAAAGTGTTAAGTTTAGAATTCCCATTGTTATGGATATAACATGTTGAACCGAAAGCACGAAAGTGTTTGATAGAAGGCTTACGACCATTGTACACTTCATAAGGAGTCTTGTTAAATCTTCCGTTAATCGCACTCCTATTTTGAGTGTAACAAGCAGTCATAACCGCTTCTCCCCAATACTTTCCACTGAGTCCTGATTCAGCAAGCATAGTCCGCACCGCTTCCTTCAAGGTCCTGTTTCTTCGTTCTGCTAGCCCATTCTGCTGGGGGGTCCTAGCAGTGGACTTCTCATGATGAATACCAGCTTCCGCACAAAAGTCCATCAGAATCCCATTACAGAATTCAGTCCCATTATCTGATCTAATTCTTTTCACTGTAACTTCCTTGTTATTCTGCTCTTTAAGAATCAGCTCAGGCAGAAGGATCTTGACTTCGTCCTTGGTCTTTTGAAGACGAACCCACGTGTACCTGGAAAAAATCATCAACAACCACAAATGTATATATTTTCTTGTTTACAGTGGGTGGTTGGACTGGTCGAAACAGGTCCATGTGTAAGAGTTCAAGAATTCTCCCTGAAGTCGCCTTCTCTGGATTGGATTTGAACGAGGCTTTTGTCTGCTTTCCTTGTTGGCATGCCTTACACACGCCTTCTTTTCTGAATGTCTCAGCTGGCAGACCTACAACAAGTTCATTCTTGGCCAGATGGTTAATAGTTTTAAAATTCAGATGATTTAACCTCCTGTGCCAGAGCCATGTTGTTTCCTCTTTGTTCAAGGTTAGGAAGCAAGAGTGTTACTGACCACTTTCCCAGTCAACAACATATAGGCCACCCTTTCGGATGCCCCTAAGTTTCACTTCCCCTGTAACATTGTCAGCAATAGTACAACCTGTATTAACAAATGAAACAGTATACCCATTCTCGCAAAGTTGGCTAATACTTAGCAAATTGTGTTTAAGGTTGGAGACGAGAGCTACGTTAACTATCCTCAATCCATTGCTCTCTATGCATCCCCTTCCCACAACTTTGCCTTCACTATTATCTCTAAACTTGACTTTTGATCCATAGAGAAATCTCTGCAAGTCTGAGAACAACTCCTCATTTCCCGTCATGTGCGCTGAGCATCCGCTATCAAGGATCCACTCGTTTGACATACTTGAAGTAGTTTGAGCTTTTGGACCCTGTTCCTGCAACACAAATGATTAAGTTGATTTAGGTACCCATTTAGCGTTGGGTCCTGCAGGATTAGCGATGATCATAGTTCCTTTCGGAACCCACATTTTAGTGACTTTCAAGATTTTCTTCTTGATTTCACTGTTTACCATTTCTTCAGCCTTTGGCTTAACATGTTTGACATGTTTATATCTAGGTGATTTGGTGTGCTTGGCCTTTCTCGCCCTTGAAAATACGAATGGATTGGGCTCGGGCCTTACATAGGTGTTCCTCCAATGTAACGTGTTCTCCTGATATATTGGCTTTACAACATTGTAATGATATTGGTTTCTGTTGTGAAAGGTAGGTTTAACTGTCCTTGCGCTTGGCACATAGCGCTCAACATACCTTGGTCTTGCTGAATATGGTTTAGTATATGCTCTCGGATTTTGCTGAGGTTCAGCTGACACATACTTAGTATTTGTTCTATTGTTCCTCTGTTGAGGCTTAGCAGATTCATGCACAACATTCAACTTTGGGTTCCTCTGCTGAGGTCCATAAGTTGTATGTTTAGCAGACTCTGACTTAGGCCTCTGCTGGGGTCTAGTAGACGAATACTTAGTACTCTCTGCGGGAGACCTCTGCTGAGATCCTTCAGGCGTATTCTGTGAAAGTTCATTCTTTTGCTCAGCAATTGGCTTAGCATTGGTTGATTCAGCAATGACAATTCCTTTATCTTTCTCCTTGGAAGTAGTTGCTCTATCCGAATATCCAAGGCCCAAACCAGAGCGATCATTGTGATTTCTCTGTTGGCTTACAATGGCATTGAGTACTGCCTTGCTGGATGTATAATTGAAAATGCACCTTTCTTGGGGTTTGTTTTTCAAAGTAAGGTTCTCCTTTTCAAGATTATGAAAAATTTTCAACAATTCGGAGAAGTTTGCTTTGAGCTTTGAAAATTCCTCACTTTCAGACCTCAAAAGGTTTAGGAATCATTTGAGGTCTTGGAGCCCTTGGTTCCTCTCCTTCAGCAACATCTTCAGCAGGATCATGTCCTATAAAAGTGTTAGCTTTCATAATTCTAATAGGACCTCTTACCAGTACATCCACCATCTCAGGATGTATGCTCTGAAGCTGTATGAGAGCAAGCTTCTTCCATGATGTAAAGTTCTCCCTGTTGTACTTTCCAAGTGAATGATTCAACATTCTGTTTGCTCCTTGAATGGTTTCCTGAGCTAGATAGATGAAACAAGGAAGAAAGTGCAAGGAAAAGATAGAACAGGTCTCAAAGCGACTCAGAAGCAGTCGGTTTTTCAACCTCCTGCTCTGATACCACTTGTTGGTCCTCAAATATCAGAGTCGTCGTGCTTAAGTATAAACACGAAATGCAGCGGAATGATTAAACGTCACTTACACTTATCTTTGTTTAAGGAGTATTTAAGCTCAAGATATGTTATACGTTTCTTCTCAGATATACGCTAGCAACTCTGTTGCTAGGTTTTAAATCAGTTTTGAACAGTTAATAATAAAACAGTAGATGAGCACAGTATTTTATAGTGGTTCGATCCAAATAGATCTACGTCCACTCCTTAGCCGAAACGCTAAGATTTCCATTAGAAAAGTATACGAAAGTACAAGGAATTGCCAAACACTTGTAGTAGGCGGCGAACTTTCGAACCGGCCACAACAAAGCTATCCTCCGATGATTCGTACTTTTCCAAACACAGCTACGGCCAAGTCAAGGGCGGAACCTTCGTGTAACTTGTCCTTCGCTGTTAGTGAGGTTTTTATAGTTTCCCTCGAAACTGTTCAGGAATACGGCTAGAAGCCCGTCGGAGTCAATCCTTTATAGGAATGACTGTTGGATCTTCCTAGGATGGAAGTTATTCCAATGATTGAAGATTCTCAACCGAAGTTAAGGAATCTCTTAAAGAGAAGTGTCAGATATTCGATGAAAGACACTTCTTGGTTATTGAGAGCTTTGAATACTTCTTTTATCACGAGCTCTCAACTGACTACTTTTCGCTTGTTCGCTTTGTCAAAGAAATCTCGCACTTGAATGTTTGCGAATGTCGGTTGTGATTGAAGCAGTAGTAGTAGTAGTAATAGTCGATTCTCACTTTTGGACCTGCCTTTTATAGATGGAGATTCAAATCTTGAATCTCCATATCCGTTAGACACAACAACTCCTTTGTCCGAGAGTGATTTGACTTGATCAGTCGCTTTTGGCGTTGATCTGTACTTTCCGTACTACTTCGGGAAAGTCTCGTCCTTTGTGTGTACTTTTGTCAGAACGGCAGTATGGCTTCAGCCTTTGATACTCTTGCTCTGCTAATGTTCATTAGCGATCTGCTATCGTCTATTTGGTTGCTGAAAGCTTCCGCTGACACTCGATCCTTTGACGTCTGTTCTGCTAGCATCTTTCAGGGTTTGCTGAATGTTAGCAAATGCTAAAGTCTTAGCATTCTCCTAGCGTATGATTTCTAGCAATCGCCGTCCTTCGATATCTGCTAGGAAATCTTCTAGCAAACTAAACTATTACAACTCAATATTTGACCTATACAGGACATTACACGGTATGCTAGTGTATCTAGAATTCAGCAAATGATCGACCACATGCTAAGGTTTGATTCAACAAAACCTTTTTACAAATAAATCCTAAGGGAGATTTTAGGAATAATTTCCCAACACTGTTTGGCAGGTGATGATGGCTATGGATGATGCTGCCTCTGTGGACTGGGCCGGATTCTTTTTCAAGAATGCCTGGGAAAGCATCAAGCTTCATCTGTTCGTGCCACTGCAGTGCAGCTTAGCTGGTTGATGGAGAAGTATTTTTCGGAGATTGCTGACGGTCCATCCAACCTTCAAGGAGCTGATTTCTATCCTTATAAGCCAGTGTCGCCTTTCTGAAAACATAATGAATCCTGTAGTAGATCTGTGTTTTCCTTTTGACTGATGTTGTAATGTCCCTCCTTTTGAAGATGTAATGAAGTTCCTCTTTTTGCAATGCATGTCTATTTTCAGTGATGAATAGTTGTACAACACAACAATCTTTGGCATATCTTCATGACAAAAGATAGATTTGATCTTCATTTTTTTTATGATCTGCTGAGCAGATACAATCTATCTGCTGACTGTTTAGAGGGGTGTTTTTGATATTTGCCATTATCTTAGCAGACTTCATTTAGCAGAGACCTCCATAACATGTTGAAGATAATAAAGAAAAATCCACGAAAACCAGAAAGAATGAGAATAGCATCTCATTCATCGACAGCAACGTCTAACTCCATCATGCCCAATTTGATACATAATTCTTTGAATCTTGTTTCTGCTAGAGGTTTAGTGAAGATGTCTGCTATTTGATTCTCCATGCACATACGCTGAATATCAATGTCCTTCTTTTCTTGATGATCACGAATAAAGTGATGTCAGATATCAATATGTTTGGTTCTGGAGTGATTTACTGGATTCTTTGTGATGCACATAGCACTGTTGTTATCACAGAAGATTGGTACACATTCAGGAGAAATGTCATAATCCTGAAATTGTTGTCGAATCCACAGAATTTGCTGACAGCAACTAGCAGCCGCGACATACTCTGCTTCGGTGGTTGATGTTGCTACCGAGTGCTGCTTTTTGCTGAACCAGCTGATCAATTTATGTCCAAGGAATTGACATGTTCCACTGGTGCTTTTCCTATCAATTTTGCATCCTCCAAAATCAGAATCAGAATAACCACTCAGAGTTAGACTGTCGGCTCTTGGATACCAAATTCCTAAGCCTCCTGTGCACTTCAAATATTTGATAATTCGCCTTGCTGTATCTAGGTGCGTTTTGTTCGGTTGAGATTGATATCTAGCACATAGTCCCACAACATATGATATATCGGGTCTGCTGGCTGTAAGATATAGCAGAGATCCGATGATCCCTCGATATATGGTAGGATTCACTGCTTCTCCTTCTTTCTCAAGATCTGCTATGCACGCATTGCTGATGGGAATCCTTAACCTCTTGGTTTTCTCTGGACAATACTTAGCAATCAGATCCCGCGTGTGTTTTCTTTGGTGAATGAAAATTCCTTCATCTGATTGTTGAACTTGAAGTCCAAGAAAATAGAACATCTTTCCCATCATACTCATTTGAAAGTTGCTCATCATTAGCTTGGAAAATTTGTCACAAAGATCTTGACTCTTTGAGCCAAAAATGATATCATCAACGTAGATTTGCACAAGTAGGATGCTTCTTTTGTCTCTAATACGGAACCGTGTTTGATCAATCCTTTCCTCTTTGAAACTATTATCGAGCAGAAACTTGGATAAAGTTCCGTACCATGCCCGTGGTGCTTGCTTCAGTCCATACAAAGCTTTCCTCAGCTTGTAGACTTGGTTTCAATTCTCAAATCCTGGGGGTTGTTCAACATATACTTCTTCCTTGAGCTCGCCATTTAGGAATGCACTTTTGACGTCCATTTGCATGACCGAGAATTCATGGTGTGCAGCATAAGCAAGAAATAACCTTATTGCTTCCAATCTGGCTACTGGAGCAAACGTCTCATCATAGTCAATCCCTTCACACTGTTTGTATCCTTTGGCTACAAGATGTGCTTTATTCCTTACCACCACGCCTGATTCGTTCTTTTTGATCTTGAATACCCATTTGGTGCCCATAACATTCTGATGTTCTGGTCTATCTACCAGATCCCATACATGATTCCGAGAGAATTCAGCAAGCTCCTCTTGCATAGCGTTTACCCAGTCTGGATCGCGTAAAGCATCCTCAACTTTAGTTGGTTCCTCACTTGATAGGTAGCAAGAAAACATTGCGGACCCTTGTCTTGTAAGAACAGGATCATTAATATCTCCAAGAACATCTTCTAGAGAATGAGCACGCAGTCATGCTGGTCTGATTGGTTCTTCAGCATTTCCTTCTCCGTCTCGATTATCAGTATGCTCTATATCATTCGCTTGATCCTCAGCATCTAGAGTGTTGGTGACTTGTTCTTCCGTGGCAGAAATTCCTTCAGCAACTGGAGCTTCTGCTATAGGAACATCATGATCTAGACCTTCTTCTTCAGCAGGTATCTCATCAGTTGGTAACTCAGCACCTCCTATGCCAAGGTCTTCAGCAGCATCTACTCCTTCAGCAACAGTAGGCGAATTTGAAGTCTCCTCATCTGAATCATCAAGCAGATTAAAGATATCCTTTTGAGGATTGGCCTCAGCATGATCATTGGCATCATTGGCCTGGTCAACGGTTTGATCACCGGCTGAGCGCGTCTGGATTGGATCACAATCATTCATAGACTTAGTTGGGTCAATCCGTAAGTTCTTGAAGGAATTCAGAATTGATTGGCCATTGACATCATCAGTCTCATGATTGATTTCCTTCGTCTCTTTTACAGCTCTGCGCACTAAAGTAGATTCATCAAAAATAACATTGCATGTTATTTCCACAATTCTAGTAGTCTTATTTAACACTCTATAACCTTTGTGAGTGGGGTGACCATATCCAAGAAGTACACCCTCATCTGACTTAGGTGAAAAAGTGTTAAGTTTTGACTTTCCGTTATTATGAATATAACATGTTGCGCCAAAAGCACGTAGATAATCTAAATTAGGCTTACGACTGTTGTATACTTCGTAGGGAGTCTTGTTGAATTGTCCGTTAATGGAACTTCTGTTCTGCGTATAACAGGCTGTCATTACCTCTTCTCCCCAATATTTAGCAGGTAAGTCAACATCGGCTAGCATAAATCGCACTGCTTCTTTCAATGTTCGATTCCTCCTTTCTGCTAGACCATTCTGCTACGGGGTCCTAGCAGTGGACCTTTCATGATTTATACCAGCTTCTGCACAGAAATCCATGAGGATTCCATTGCAAAATTCGGTTCCATTGTCAGATCGAATCCTCTTCACAGTAACCTCTTTAAGAGGGAGGAGTGACTGGTCCAAATAGGTCCATGTGCAATAATTCAAGAATCCTGCTTGAGGTATTTTTCTCTGGATTGGAGTGGAATGAGGCTTTGGTCTGCTTTCCTTGTTCACAGGCTTTACATAATCCTTCCTTCCGAAATGTGATGTCATCAGGTAGACCTGCGACAAGCTCATTTATGGCGATATGGTTAATGGTTTTAAAATTCAGATGATTTAACCTTTTGTGCCATAGCCATGTGGTTTCTTCTTTGCTTAGTGCTAGAAAGCATGAATGTTGTTGACCACTTCGCCAGTCGACCACATAAAGACCTCCCTTCCGGATTCCTCGAAGTTTTACTTCTCCTATAGCATTGTCAGCTATAGAACAATTTGAATGAATAAAAGATACTGTGTACCCATTTTCGCATAGTTGACTTATGCTGAGTAAATTATGCTTGAGGTTTGATACAAGAGCCATGTTGACAATCCTTAGTCCATTGCGCTCTATGTATCCTCTGCCAAGTACTCTCCCCTTGCTATTATCTCCGTACATGACAGATGGACCATAAGATTTCTGAATATCTGAGAATAGATCTTTGTCTTCCGTCATGTGCGCAGAGCAACCACTGTCTAGGATCCACTCATTTGACATGCTTGATGTCTTCGCACTTGAATCCTGATCCTGCAAGAACAATTAGGTTGATTTAGGTCCCCGTTTCGCGTCAGGTCCTGAAGGATTAGCTTGGGTCATTGTTCCTTTTGGAACCCACATTTTGGTAATCTTCAAGGTTTTCTCCTTGAGATTTATTTCGTTAACCTTCTCAACCTTTTGATGTGCATGTGTACGTGGTTGTGCATTGTGCTCTTTTCCCTTCATCGTCCTTTGATGATACATGTATCTGGACTCGGGTTTCACATAGGTGTTTCTCCTATGTGGTGTGTAATGATAGTATTGGGGTTTCATTGAATGATGCTCAATGTGTCTTCCCGGATAAAGAACAGGATTTGGCTTCCTTGCATTTGAAACCTGATGCTCAGCCTTTGTGCTTGAGTTTGCTAAATAATTCTGCTTAGCAGATCTAAATTGAGAGCTTTGCTGAGATTCAGAATCTCTTGTGATGCTCTGCTGAAATCTTACATTCTGCTTAACCTTTTGCTGAGGTCTAGCATAGTGCTTGACACTCTTCTTGGGTTCAGCAGACTGCTTGATATTCTGCTGAGCGATCTGCTTAGCGTTTGATGATTCAGCAACTATTGTATCCTTCTCTTTACTATCACCAAATATTTTTTCGGCAGAAACAAAAGTGATATTTCTCTTTAGCCTCGAAGTTTCATCTTCGTCATGACAACTGTGCCCAATTCCAGATCCATCACCGTGATGTCTCTGTTGGCTTATCAGGTTATTCAAGATATCCTAACTAGTCATATACGCGCAGACACACTTCTCATTGGCTTTGTTTTTCAAAATCAGATTCTCTTTTTCAAGATTTTTGAAACTTTCAGAGAGTTCAGAAAATTCAGTTTTAAGTCTCGATAACTCTTCGCTATTGGACCTTAGTCTTTCGACTTCGTCGGTCAGGCTTGCGACTTTTTGTTTGAGTGAAGAATTATCTTCTACGATAGCATTTTTCAAGGTATATACCTTTGAAAGTTCTAAAGATAGCTTGGTAAGATAATCTTCCTCAGAATCCAAGAAGAAATCCTCCGATTCAAATGTGTGTGCTGAGCATGAAGTGTTAGCTATAGATGTTACCTCTTGATTGTCGACTGCTAGGGCCGATTCTGAAGGTTGCTCAGCATTAGCGGATGGCTCACCATCCTCAACGATTCTTGCCATGAAGACCATTAAGGCTTCCTCTTCCTCATCAGTGGGATAATATTCCTCTTCATTGTCAGGAATATCTGGAACTTCTGTCCGTGTTAGCAACGCCTTGGTCACAGCTCGAACTGCTCGTCTTTCGAATCTTTGCCGCAACCGTTCTCTTTCTTCAGGACTTAACTTTTGGACAATCATGCTTCAAGTGATCAGGAGATTTGCATTCAAAGCATGTCCTTATCTTTTTCTCAGTAGGATGCTGTATAGAGGTTGCTTTTGCATCCTTTTCGGCCTTTGCTTCAAAAATCATTTTTTGTATCTTCTTCATCTGCTCCTCCAACTCGTCTATCTTTTGATTTTCACCGCTTGAGTTAGAAGTTGATGGAGTCTCCTTTGTTGGCGTTTTTGGTGTTGATCTCTCCTAATTATAAAATGGTTTCCTAGGAGATTTCCATTTGTTTCCATCCTTTTTGACGAAGTATACTACGTCTTCTTGAGTTCCAGCACTCGTTGCATTTGGATGTGCTATAGCAGCTTCATTCTTCTTTGACTGCTGAATGATGAATTCATGTGCCTTTAATTGAGAGAACACTTCAGCGGTAGACATTTTGCTCAAATACTTTTCACTTAAGCTCGTCATCTTGACAAACCAATCACTTCTAGGATAGAGCTTGGATATTATTTTGTTGTTCATTTCTCCTTTGTTATATGTCTTGCCGACATTTTTGAGTTCTCCTATGATAGTGTTGAATCTTTCTTCCATCTGCTGAATGGTTTCACCAGGAACCATGGCGAAGGATTCGTATTTGTCTACAGCTACTTGTAGCTTGTTTCGCTTTATTTGTTCAGTCTCTTGGGATACTTCTCAGACGTACTCCCACGTTTCTCTTGCTGTGTTGTAGTCTAGAGCTTTGTCAGACATCAGAGGAGGTAAACAATCCATGATTAGTTTCATGGCGATAAACTCCAGCTGGCCTCTCTTCTTATCTTCAAGAGTCCATTCCTCGTAGGGTTTCTTCACCATCTCAGGTCTGGGTTGACCGCCAGTGGGTCCAGGGGGTGCAGTGTTAACCTTCATGATCTCTATAAGACCAATCGTGAGAATGTCCCACATCTCCGGATGAATGCTCTGCAACTGGATCATGGCCTTCTTTTTCCATGTTTCAAAGCCATCCTTGTTGTACTTTGGAAGAGCGTGATTCATCATTTTAATTCTTTTCGCCTTTACCTGAGCTATGTAAGACACAGATACAAGAAACGCAAGGAAAAACTAGGATCTAGGTCCTAAGCGACTCAGAAGCAGTCGGTTTTCCAACCTCCTGCTCTGATACCACTTGTTGGTCCCCGAGATCAGAGTCATCGTGGTAACAATAAGATATACACACGAAATGCAGCCGAATAAAAATTAGCATTTACTTGTAAGTAGGTTATTCTTAACTTAGGGTTTATCGGTTCAAGTTTGCTTAAGTTACTTTTTGCAGTTATACTCTAGCAACTCCGTTGCTAGGTTAAATCGTCGTAGCTCAAAAGTAATAGAACAGTAATCAACAAGAGAACACAAGATTTATAGTGGTTCGATCAAATGATCTACGTCCACTCCCTAGCCGAAACGCAAAGAATTTCACTAAGAAAGTATACGGTGTACAAAGAGTTGCCTTTCCTGTAAAGAAAGCAGCCGACGTTTGGTCTGTCTGCTCCATGGCTATCTTTCGATACTCCGAACCTTTCAGGTGTGGCTCCGGCTGAGTCAAGGGCACACCTTCGCAAAACTCGCTTTTACCACCTACGGAAGAGTTTAGAGTTCCTTCCGAACTATCCTTCGTTCTCGGCTTCAGTGCCCGTTCTAATCAATTCCCTTTCGAGAAATTGACTGCTGGATACTTTCTATAGCGAAAGTGATCCCAATGATTGAAGATTCTTGAATCACTTCAAGAATCTCTCAGATGAGTGTTAGATGTTTGGTGAGACACTCAAGAAGTTGAAGGCTTTTCGATATCTCTGTATTATGCCTTTCAACTGAACTGCTCTTAGGGATTTTTGTCTCTTTTTGGAAACTTTTGTACGTGTATTTGCGTTAGAGAGTGAGCAGCTTCTGCATCTTCCTTTGACTTGCTTTTTATAATTATTTTCTCGAAGTTTGAGTCGGCAGATCCGTTTAGACATAACGGATCTTTCTACTTAAATGCAGGAAGATTTTTACCAACTTTTCTGTCTCCGTACAGGCTTTTCCGTCCTACTTCTGACAGGTCTAATCTTCACGTGTTGGTCAGTATAGCGGTGTAGCAGTTGTTGAGATTTGCCTTGCTGTGCCTTTACTGGAACGGGATGCTGGATATCTTTCAGCACACTACTGGATTTGATGCGTAGCAAATGCTCTTCTGTTTCTCTGGCTTCGGATTGCTAACACCTTTAGCAGTCGGTGACGTGTTATCAGATGATGACTCCTCAGCATTCTGCTATCACTAGTTTTCTTCTTCTTTTTTTTGCTTTTCTGATGTCTGCTGAGATTCTTCCAAGCAACCTGTTCTATTACAACTCGATGTTT
Source organism: Plectranthus barbatus (assembly GCA_026898455.1). Lineage (NCBI taxonomy): Eukaryota > Viridiplantae > Streptophyta > Magnoliopsida > Lamiales > Lamiaceae > Plectranthus > Plectranthus barbatus. The sequence continues at coordinate 56,214 of JAPKLW010002616.1, forward strand.
ACCCTATACAGGACATTACATAAGTTGCTAAGCTATGCTAAGGTTCAGCAATGATCGACCATCTACTAAGGTTTGATCCAACAAAACCTTTTACATTGTACTCCTAAGGATAATTCAGGAATATTTTCCCAACAGCAATAGTATCCACCGGATCAATCTGGGCTTGGCATCTTGCTTCGTGAACAGGTATTTGATGGCTGCTTGCTCGGTGTAGACAATAGTCTTCGAACCTATCAGATAGGACTGAAACTTTTCAAATGCATACACGACTGCAAGCATTTCCTTTTTCGTGGTGGTATAGTTGCATTGAGCCGGATTCATGCTTTTGCTGGCGTAATGAATCATATGAAAGATCCTTCCCTTCAGCTACCCCAAGGCTGCTCCAACTGCATAGTCGCTGGCGTCGCACATCAGAATGAAAAGCTCGCTCCAATCCGGAGAAGTCAACACTGGTGCTGTCACTAACGCCTCCTTCAGCTTTTCAAAGGCCTGCAGGCAGTCGTCGTTGAAGACAAATGACACATCCTTCTCCAACAAGTTGCACAAAGGCTGCGATATCTTTGAGAAGTCTTTGATGAATATTTTGTAGAATCTGGCATGACCAAGAAAACTTCAGACTGCTTTGACACTTGTTGGTGGCGGCATCTTTTCGATGGTTGTCACTTTGGCTCGGTCCACTTCTAGTCCTTCAATTGATACTCGATGTCCCAGCACGATTCCTTCTCGCACCATGAAGTGGCATTTCTCCCAATTGAGGCATAGGTTTGTCTCAGTGCATCTCTCAAGTACGGTAGCCAGATTATGCAAGCAAACATCAAATGAGCTACCAAAAACCGAGAAATCATCCATGAATACCTCCATGATGTCTTCGATCAAGTTGTGGAAGATTGCCATCATGCATCTTTGAAAGATCGCTGGTGCATTGCACAATCTGAACGGCATCCGTCCGTAGGCAAACACTCCGTAAAGACAGGTGAATGATGTCTTGTGCTGATCTTCTGTCGCCACAGCTATCTGGTTATACCCTGAGTAACCATCAAGAAAACAATAGAAAGGGTAACCGGATAATCTATCAAGCATTTGATCAATGAAAGGAAGAGGAAAGTGATCCTTGAACGTGGCGGTGTTCAAGGCTCGATAGTCGATGCAAAATCGCCTTCCCATGACCGGTCTTGTTGCAACTTCCTCTCCATCGTCATTCTTAACTATCTGCATCCCCCCTTTCTTGGCTACTACTTGAGTAGGGCTTACCCATTTGCTGTCGGAAATTGGGTATATCATGACATGGTCAAGGAGTTTGTGAACCTCCTTCTTTACGGTTTCTTGCATGATAGGGTTTAGTCGTCGTTGTGCTTGTCTCTTCGGTGTGGCATCCTCTTCAAGGATGATCTTGTGCATGCAGAGCAAAGGGCTGATCCCTTTGATATCCCCCAAAGTCCATCCAATGGTGGACTTGTATTTCCGTAGAACTCGTAGCAATTTATCCAACTCCCCCTGTGTAAGATAGGAAGAGACAATAACAGGGTAAGTGTCGTTAGAAACCAGAAAAACGTACCTGAGGTGCGCAGGGAGCATCTTGAGTTCCAGAGTCGGTGGATCAGAGTTGGATGGCTGTTGTCCCAGATCTTGGGTGTCGGTCGACATGCCTTGGGCATCGATCAACGTGGTTGAAATTGCGGCAATCCCTTTTCTACGTTGCACTTTTTCTGTCGATGAAAACTCCATATCTGAATTCCTTCGGGCATCGATCAACGTGAATTTTGAGTCGATCGATGTAGACTTTGAGGTGGCGTTAATCGACAAGATGTTGGCATCGATCGTGATGGATTTATATACTGAAAGCATTATGATTGGTATAATATGTACAAGGTTTATTGGTTAATATACTGGGAATCATAATTGTTGTATGTTCATCGCCTGTCTGAATTAACAAACATGTGTCGCAAACACAATTATCCTCTTATCTCGTAGATAGGGAGATCATACGGTGTGTAGAAGATCACGGAAGATCGTATGGATCGTTTGACCTAGCGAGATATAAAAGGTCATCACAGCTGAGACAGTTCCAGGATAAACTGTCGGTGTAGGCTGCAGCATATGCGGATAAGCATCTTATCTTGGATGTCTTGGTATGCTGGTGTGGGGCACACATTGATGAGGACCTAAGTCAAGATCGATTCTTTTATCTGACATTAAAAGAATCTAGATCTTTATGACTCGATGGAATCTTAAACCTATATGAGGATACAGAAGTATACATATATTGTATATCACTTTGAGTTGTAGAGAGGGTTCTAGTTGAACCTGTACTTCTGCAGTCTTGGGTGATATCAATCTGTGTATGACTGTCTGGTATCTGAACTAGGTAACCACATCCAGTATAGGATGGTGACATTCCCTGAACAGCTCAAAAGGTTCGTTATGCTAAAGTCCTGCAGGCTGATTTAGTTCAAGCATAAGTGAAAAGGTTTGAGTGGATTGATTCAGGAATTAAAGATGTTAATTAATTAAATAGCTTGTCAGAGCTTAAATTAATTAACGAATGTCTGTAACCTTAAATGTGGGGATAAACCGAGTCCAATGCAACCCGTTCCTCAAAACGTGGTAGCAAATAGGTAGGACATTATTGATTCTCTGGTGGCATGAATCAATATTAATTAATTAATTATATTCTGGGTTGAATATGGGAATTAATTAATTCATAGGCCTTATTTGCTATTTGCATTCTGGTCCCTGGTCTGGCCCATGATAACTCAAGCCCAATAGAAGCCTAGAATTTCCTATAAATAGGCCTCAGTACCTCAGAACTCAATACACCTACTACTCATAAGATCACAAGTTGCATACAGCAAACCAGAGCATTGGGAGCTGTAGTGATCGAGTGAGTTTGAGATACGAGGAGGAAATTCTGCTTCTCAACCGGGCAAAGGATCTGATAGATAATCTTCACCAGATTTTCAGATCGAGTTGGGATACAGATCAGAAGATCAGATCAGGAGGATTCTTCTTCTCTCTCTCCTCTTATTTTCGAAAATATTCATTTATTTTCTTAAGATTAATTTCCTCAATCTGTTAGGAAATTAAATCTTGGTGCGTGGGAAAGATCAAAGGGCATCTCCGCGCACGCGTTCTTCATCGTTCTTCAATCCAGGTATTCCGCATAACCTTCTTATGCATAATAATATAGGAGCATGCTAGGATTGTTCATAGGCATAGCATTTTATTTTTGATATTCCAATTAACGATCCTTGGTAAACGGACTTCGTGATTCAGTTCACGAAATCCCTTCAGATCGACGTGGTCCTTCTCCCACATATTCCTCATTTGTTCTGGCTGTACCGAAATGGTAGTTGCTCCATCTTGTTTTCCTTTTCCCGAGTTATCTCCTCAAGCACATCCAGATCCATGACCAGATCCAAAATCTCCTCGCCTGCTTCTTCTAGATTTGTTGATGAGAACAGCGAGTGTTGCAGGCATTTTTCCAGAAAATCCGGCTCACTTTTGAGAGAGGAGAAGGAGAAGAAATCACCGGGTTGAAACAGTTGATCATGTGGCATTCTTCCTGGTAGCTCCCATCTTTGTGCTTCTGCATGGCCTTATAGATTGAGAATGTGACCGACTCATTGTTAACCCTGAAGGTCAGCTTGCCGTCTCGAATGTCGATCAACGCCCCTCCAGTCTTCAAGAATGGTCTTCCCAGAATTAGGGGCTTGTTCCGATCTTCCTCCTTATCAAGCACCACGAAATAAGCTGGAATGATGAAATCCTTTACCTTCAAGAGCACATCTTCTACAATGCCTTTCGGGTAGGACACTGAACGATCGGCCATCTGGAGTGATATGGTTGTTGGCTTGATATTCCCGATCTCCAACCGCTTGAAGATAGACAGCGGCATCAAATTGATTGATGCTCCAGAATCACGAAGGACTTTTCCAAAAGTCTCCCCTCCGTTTACGCAAGAGATCGTAAATGAGCCGGGATCCTCCCTTTTGATCGGCATCTTCTTTTAAATTATGGCACTGCATTCTTCGAAGAGATTGACTATCTCGTGCTCCATGAAGGGTCTTTTCTGAGAGACCATGTCTTTCAGAAATTTGATGTATCCGGGCATCTCTTCCAGGGCTTCAACCAATGGAATGTTGATGTGCACCTTCTTCATATTTTCCAAGAAGCATGCATACCTCTCGTTCATCTTTGTCTTGGAAAAACGTTGTGGAAATGGCAGAGGAGGTCTTTTTGGAGGCAGACTGGGAACTGGCTTTGATCGATGTGGATTAGCGTCGATCGACGGACCCTTTGGAGTTGTGTTGATCGACGTAGATCCCGCGTTGATCGACGGGGCTGCGTCTGCAATGGCTCCTTTGTCCTGCTCGGCTTCTTCGTCCTCCTGAGTATCTTTCCCTGCCAGTTTTGGCCCTTCATACAATTTCCCCCCTCTCAGAGTTATGGCATTCACTTGATTCCTCTTATTCTGATTCTTGGGGTTAACCTGAGTGTTGCTCGGGAGGTGTCCCGGCTTGTGTTGAGCTCTGAGGGCATCGGCAATCTAGCTGACCTTGTTTTCTATAATCTGCACATGCTTCTGCACCTAATCAACCTTAGTGTTTACGTCCGAGATTTCCTGCTCCAGTTTGGTTACCTTATTGGTGGAACCTTGCATGAATTTAGCCAGGCTTCTTCTTCTCCACTACTGCTCCATCTTGCACTGCAAATCTAGGTGGTGGCTGCTCCTCGGCTTGAGGGTTCGTGTAGGAAAACCCAAGGTGGTTCCTCGCGTGATTATAAGTGTAGGGCTGGTTGTGTTGTTGATATCCTCCGCGGTAGTTGTTTTGATAACCACCCCTTTGGATAAAGTTTACATTGGCACAATCGACTTTTCCCAGGACCACCAGAAGACCCCCGGGAACCTAGAAATCAAACTTAAAACAAACGAAAAGGGCAAAAATTTTCCCGCCAAAAAACTCCTTTTTTTTTTAGGGTTTGAAGTCCCTTTCTATAATATTTTTTTTCTCTGCGGGTTTGCCTCTTTCACGAATAAAAGATACGAATTACACAAGACACGAAAGGTAATGATAGGATATAGATAGATTTATATGTGAGAGGGATGGAAAGATTTGATATAGTTCTGGATGGATTTATATGTGAGAAGGATGGAAAGATTTGATATAGTATGGATGGATTTATATGTGAGAGGGATGGAAAGATTTGATATATATATGGATGGAAAGATATGATATGAATGTAACAATATCTTTCAAGATACCCTCGTCCCAACACAATCCCAACTCGAATAACCTCGATCAAAACCACAATATCTTTCAAGATACCCTTGTCCCAACACAATCCCAACTCGAATAACCTCAATCAAAACCACAATATCGATCGAATTTTTTTTTTACACTACGAATGATGAAGAAAAAAAATTATACGAAACTGGACTCGAATGGATGAAGTTGGACAGGCAGACGTATGACACAAAATATAACGCTAGATAGGACACGATTTTTTTTTAGACACGACACAATAAACAAGACACGAAATTAAATTGGAAGGAAAAGAAAAGAGAGACACGACCTGGTTCTTGATACCAAAAATGATACGATCCTCGCCGGAAAGGTTTAGATCGCAGCCCAAGAACAAGAGTTGACACGACACAGAATTGACTTGAACGAAATTGGAAACGGAAACAACGAACGGATGGAAGTTCAGTAACCCTAATTCGACCCTTCAAATGATGTATTCCAGACGAGTCTCATATACGCCCCAAGAAGCTGAAGAACTAACGACGCAGAACGGTAGAAGACACCACAATCGGATGTGTAAGTCCGATTGATAAGTCAATTCGAATTTCAAGGAATCCAAAGAAATTCTTGAGCTTTCAGAATAGGAGAATTAAACTCACAAATATTATTGACTGAAAACTGAGTCTAAATTCGAAAATAAGCAGCCCTATTTATAGGGTGAATAAAACGAAATCTCTACTCCTAATCTATCTAGGAAATCAAATCTAAAAAAACATATCAAATCTTTCAAGATATACAACATGTATATCTTGAAAATAATAGCTAAAAAGTAAATAACATCTAATAACAAATTTAATTCGAAAATTAAAATAAATCTAAGCCCAAATCAAATCAATTAAGCCCAGATGTCATAATTAAATTAATCCATCTTGACCCAATTTGATTTTCAACTCCGATGGGCTTCTTGAATACTTCTTGAGCCCAAATCTCTTTAATCAGCACTTGCAATCCATCTCTTAGCTTCTTGGCCCTAGCTCTCGTCATAGTTCCACTAGAAATATAGGCTGGATCTTGCTCTTGAACTGCACCTTGGGCTCCATCATTCCCCTCCTCTTGAAAAGGATTTGTCCTCAAATCCAAGTTGTCACCTACATCAAAAGGACTTAAATCAGAAACATTAAATGTAGCACTCACATTATACTCACCTGGTAAGTCCAATTTATAGGCATTATCATTCACTCTCTCTAAGACTTGAAATGGACCATCCCCTCGGGGCAACAATTTCAATCGACGTTGCAATGGAAATCTCTCCTTTCACATATGCAACCATACCCAATCTCCAGGCTCAAACACCACCTTCTTGCGTCCTTTATTTGCTTGTTTTGCATAATGCTCCGTGCGACGCTCTATGTTAAGCCTTGCTTTGTCATGAATCTGCTTCACAAAATCAGCCTTTTTCTGGCCATCAAGGTTAGTATACTCTTGGACAGGTAATGGCGATAAATCTAATGGAGTCAAATGATTAAAACCATATACAACTTCAAAAGGTGAAAATTGAGTAGCAGAATGAACAACACGATTATAAGCAAACTCATAATGTGGCAAACATTCTTCCCATGACTTAATATTCTTCTTAATCACTGCTCTCAACAAGGAAGACAACGTCCTATTAACTACTTCAGTTTGACCATCAATTTGAGGATGACAAGTAGTAGAAAACAAGAGTTTAGTACCTAACTTACACCACAAAGTCTTCCAAAAATAGCTCAAGAACTTAGCATCTCTATCAGAAACAATGGTCCTAGGAATACCATGCAATCTCACAATCTCTCTAAAGAATAAATCAGCAATATGAGATGCATCATCAGACTTATGACATGGAATAAAATGTGCCATCTTAGAAAACCTATCAACCACCACAAAGATAGAATCACTCCCACGCCTAGTGCGTGGCAATCCCAACACAAAATCCATAGAAATATCAGTCCAAGGTGTACTAGGAATAGGCAATGGAGTGTACAAACCATGAGAATTAGACCTAGACTTAGCTTGCTTGCAAGTAATACACCTTCCACAAATTCTCTCAACATCACGTTTCATGTGTGGCCAAAAGAAATGATCATGCAAAATAGCTAAAGTCTTAGCAACACCAAAATGTCCCATTAAACCTCCCCCATGAGACTCCAACAGCAATAACTCACGTAAAGAACATCTAGGAATACACAACTTATTTCGTCTAAACAAATAGTCATCATGCCTAAAATATTCTCCATGAGCAGAAGTCTCACATGTAGCATATATATCACCAAAGTCAATATCAGACACATACAAACTTTTAATGCACTCAAAACCAAGTAACTTAGCATCTAAGGTAGAGATCAAGGCATACCTCCCTGACAATTCATCAGCCACCACATTTTCTTTACCTTGTTTATACTTGATGACATATGGAAACGTCTCAATAAACTCCATCCAACGTGCATGCCTCTTATTCAACTTGTGCCGACTCTTCAAATGCTTCAAAGACTCGTGATCGGTGTGAATTATGAACTCAACCCACAAATAATGCTGCCACGTTTTTAAGGCCCTCACCAATGCATACAGCTCTTTATTGTACGTAGGATAGCTCAAAGTTGCTCCATTCAGCTTCTCACTAAAGTACGCTATGGGTCTCTTCTCCTGCATCAACACTGCACCAATACCAACTCCTGAAGCATCACATTCAATCTCAAAAGTATTAGAAAAGTTAGGGAGCAATAGTACCGGGGCATGTGTCAATTTGCATTTCAGCAACTCGAATGCTTTCTCCTGCTCGTCTTCCCATTTAAACTCCACATTCTTTTTTATTATCATAGTCAGTGGGGCTGCGATGCTACTAAAGTGTGGCACGAACCGCCTATAGAAACTTGCCAGGCCATGAAAACTCCTAACATCTCCAATGTTCTTAGGACGTGGCCAATCTTGTATAGCTCTAATCTTTTCCTCATCAACCTGTACACCGTCTGCACTAACAACAAAACCAAGAAACACAAGCTTGTCCGTGCAGAAGATGCACTTTTTCATGTTAGCATATAACTTCTCTCTACGTAGTACATCTAAAACAGATCTCAAATGCTCCACATGCTCATCATGACTCTTGCTATAGATTAAGATATCATCAAAGTAGACAACGACGAATTTGCCTATAAAAGCAAGTAAAACATGGTTCATAAGGCGCATAAATGTGCTAGGAGCATTAGTCAATCCAAAAGGCATAACTAACCACTCATACAAACCAAGTTTTGTCTTAAAAGCAGTTTTCCACTCATCCCCCTCTTTAATCCTAATCTGATGATACCCACTCCTCAAATCAATTTTTGAAAACACACAAGAGCCATGCAATTCATCTAGCATATCATCTAAACGTGGAATAGGATGTCGATACTTTACCGTTATGTTGTTTATGGCTGGGCAATCGCAACACATCCTCATGGTTGAGTCCTTCTTGGGTACTAATAGAACAGGAACTGCACAAGGACTCAAACTTTCTCTCACATGCCCTTTTGCTAGCAACTCGCCAATCTGCCTTTCCAACTCCTTTGTCTCCTCCGGATTAGTTCGGTAGGCTGGCCTATTTGGAAGTGTGGTGTCGGACACGAAATCAATCTGATGTTCAATCCCTCGAATCGGTGGCAATCCAGCTGGTGTCTCATCAGGAAATACATCATCAAAGTCCTGCAAAAGAGAGTAAATAGAATGGGGTAGAGAATCCAGAGTGTTAGTTAAAACCAAGCTCTCCTTATAGATCAACACCACCATCAACTTTTCCTCCTGCACCGCCCATTTTATATCACTAGCCTTAGCTAGAAATGATTGGTGTACCACCCCTTTCTCCTTATTATCTCCATCTTGAACCACCACACCTCCCTCCTTATTCTCCAACTCGAACTCCTTCTGCAGCAACACTTGATCCTCAAAAACTTGTTTAGGAGTAAGAGGAACAAGTGAAAAAAATTTCTGATTGTACTCGAAGGAACACTTGTTCGTGAAGCCGTCATGCTTCACTCGCCTATCAAACTGCCATGGCCGCCCCAACAAAATATGGCTCGCATGCATAGGAACTACATCACATAAGACCTCATCCTCATACTTCCCAATGCGAAATGGCACTTTCACTTGCTTCACCACCTTGATGACTCCAGTCTCATTCAGCCACTGCAACTTATATGGCTTTGGATGTTTGACCATAGGTAGTCCCAACTTCCTCACAATGGACTAACTAGCGACATTGGTGCAACTCCCACCATCTATGATCATACTGCATACCTTGTCCTTAATATGACATCTAGTGTGGAAAATATTTTCTCGCTGCTCCACATCATCCACTGCAGGATGAACATTCAAGGCACGCCTCATAACAAAATTAAGCGCTTCAGGCGCTTCTATCTCCTCTTCAACCTCATTATCATCAGGATCTTTTAATGCAGGCATCTCCGGATCAGCACTATCATTCTCCTCATCCGTCACCACTTCCCCATTATCTCGGATCATCATTACCCTCCTATTCGGACACTCACTAGCGATGTGTCCATAGCCCTGACATTTATAACATTTACGATCACGATTCTGAATATCAGGAGTAACAGGTTTACCTTGAATCTTGGAATCTAGTCTGGGCGCAACAAATGGTTTCTTGTCAACTCGAGGCTGGTCCTCCTTCTTCCATGGAACTCGGTTTGATGTGGAACCACTACCAATCTGGTATTCCCTCCAGCCTGTAGGGTTCTGCCTCGTGTTACTACCACTGCCCCTCCTCTTGAGCTGATTCTCTATTTTAATTGCCATGTGCACCATGTCTTCCAACTGAACGTAGTGGTGCAATTCTACAGTATTCCGGATCTCCCAATCCAGCCCAGATAAAAACCTTGCCATGGTTGCCTCCCTATCTTCTTCCACATTTGCACGAATCATGGCTATCTCCGTCTCCTTGAAGTAGTCATCCACGCTCCTACTACCTTGCCTCAGATTCTGCAGCTTATTATATAGCTCTCTGTAAAAATGACTTGGCACGAAGCGCTTCCTCATAAGTGATTTCATTTCCTCCCATGTCTCCACAGGCTGCTCTCCATTGCGTCTCATACTCTTCACCAATTGATCCCACCAAACAAGAGCATAATCAGTGAACTCAATCGCTGCCAACTTCACCTTCTTCAGCTCAGAATAGTTATGGCACTCAAATATCATCTCCACTTTTCTCTCTAATTCCAGATACGCCTCGGGATCATTCCTGCCCTGAAAGGTAGAGATATACATCTTGATCGTCGCCAAATTATTATCATATGCATCTTCATCAACATCCTTCTCATAAATGGGATTTTGTCTCAGATGTACAGTTCTTCCTCCACGTCCACCACGTCCACCATTACCAGAATTATCCATAGATGTATGTGATAGCTCCAATTGAGCCATGCGCTCATCTATCCTATCACATAATTCCCCAAATCCACTCTCCAGAGCCTTATCCAATTGAGATCGCAATGCATCCATCATGTATTTAACTTGTCCCCCAAGGATATCATTTCCCTTTTCACCCGAAGATGACTCATTTTGAGCAGCTTTTGACATCCCAACAAAAATGTTAGATAAAAAGAAAAAATAAAGGACCTCACCACCTCACATACACTCGTGTATCACTCAGTATGTACGGCTTTTTTTTTCAATCCCTCTAATAAACTCACTCACTCTTGCGTTTTACCACTCAAATTCTCCTTCTAAAAGGCTGAAGAACCTCAAAATCCCTAAATGTATGAAAAAAATTCAAAATTGACAAAATTAAAAGAACCGGAATTACGAAAAAGGGTGTACAGTAATTGGACGGAAAGACTCGAAATGACTCAAGGAACCTAACGGACACAACTAAAATTTACCAAATTTTCAGCCGAAAAAATTTCAAATTTTGAAAATTTTTGGCTCCAAAATTTTGACTTTTCCCAGGACCACCAGAAGACCCCCGGGAACCTAGAAATCAAACTTAAAACTAACGAAAAGGGCAAAAATTTTCCCGCCAAAAAACTCCTTTTTTTAGGGTTTGAATCCCTTTCTATAATATTTTTTTTTCTCTGCGGGTTTGCCTCTTTCACGAATAAAAGATACGAATTACACAAGACACGAAAGGTAATGATAGGATATAGATAGATTTATATGTGAGAGGGATGGAAAGATTTGATATAGTTCTGGATGGATTTATGTTGGGATTGTATACTGAAAGCATATATGATTAAGTGTTTTCGTACACTGGTATTCATGTATGTATCCGCAACAATGCTCGCTGTCTGATAGAACAATCATACGACGAACTATAATATCCTTTTATCTCGTGGAAAGGGATGACCATATGGTGTGTTGTAGATCACAGAGGATCATATGGTTCGCTTGACCTAGCGAGATATAAAGAGTATCACAGCTGAGACGGTCCCTGGATAGGCTGTCGGTTTAAGCTGCGGCACATCAGTTCATAAGTGGGCTTATCCTGGCTACTTGATGTGTCGGTACATTTTTATGTATTGATGGGATCAACAGTGGGATGTGCCGTTCTCATTGACATATGAACGAGCCAGATCCCTAGTATACTTTCTGTGATCTTAAATCGTACTGAAGGATAAGGGGCACACACAGATTGACCGCACTTTGATTTACCATGGTGGCGGGTCTTACATGTACCCTTATACTTGTATTTTGGGTGTTGGCAATTTGTGTGGGGTCTGCTTAGTCTGGATGTATGGTAACATATCCGTTTAGGATGGTGACATTCCCTGATGAGCTCACAAAGGTTCATTATGCTAAACCCTGCAGGTTGAATTATTTAATTCAGGCATAAGTGATAAAAGGTGAGTGGTGTTATTCAGGAAATAAGAAATTAATTAATTGTGGCTGATTGTCATAAGCCAAATTAATTAATGAATGTCTGAAACCTTAAATATGTGGATCAAGTTAGTTTGGTGCAACCCGTTCCTAATAACGTGGTAATAAAGGGGCGAGTCAGTATTGTTACCGTGGTGAAGGTTAAAACAATACTTTATTAATTAATTAATGTTCTGGGTTGGACATGTGAGAATTAATTAATAAAAGAGGGCCCACTTTATTATTTGCATCTGATCCCTGGTCTGGCCCATTAACTGCTCTCAGCCCATTAGGGTTAGGGTTTCATAAACCCTAACACTATATAAACCCCTCCTCTCTAGACAGATCATATGTGAGTCGTCATTCTTTCAGTTGTCGACTGGAGTGTTGAAAACTAGGTTTTCACACTGATAAGTGAGAGAGGACGGCGGCGGCTGGATCCGGAAGGGAGAAGATTGATCGACTTCTCCGAGGCGCGGATCTAACTTGGTAGAATAATCCTCACCAGATTTCCAAGGAGCAAGGGACACAGATCAGAAGATCAGATCTGTAGGAACAGAAAGAGGCCATCGATTTCTTCAAGAAGAAGAAAGCCATTGTTTTGTTCATATTCCGCTTCAGATCTGAATAGGCTTTCACCGTTATCATTCTCCGATCTGTCCTGTGGATCAAACGGTGAAACAAGGTACAATTTCCAATCCATCCTATGCAATTTAATTTGTAGGAGCATGCATAGGCTTTCGCATGGTTCATTTAATTGTATTTATTCCTGGTATCCTAAGAACGATCCTTGGCAAATTTAATGGCAATTAATATTGCCCATCGTAGACTCAAACCCTACAATTTATATGTGAGAAGGATGGAAAGATTTGATATAGTATGGATGGATTTATATGTGATGTTGGGAAATCTGTCCAAGGTTTCCTTTCCCAGTAGCCTACTTGCTTAGATTATAGTTTTGGTGGATCAAATCCTAAGTCCTACCAGCGTCAGTTGTCTCTTCATAGATCTGGTCTTAAATGTAAAGTCCTGTTTAGGTCTATTGAGTTGTAAGTCACAGCTGATCAAGACTCATGCTGACACTGTTCACCAGCATGAGTAACGCTTACCACTGGCTACTGTTCACCAGTTGGGAAAAGCTTCATCAGCAGGCGGCTGACAAAGACTCGCGCTGACACTGTTCACCAGCGGTGAGAAGCGCTTATGACTGGGTACTGTTCACCAGTTGGGAAGAGTTTCATCAGCAGGCGGCTGACAAACCTTACCAGGAGAATACGTGTTCCTACTTGCACTATTCACCAGCGGTGATTTCACCAGTCATGGGAGATTCCGAGAAGAGTTAACATCCAGACTTTTGGTAGACTTTGATGATGCCAGGGCAAGTCACCAGCAGAGACTGCCAGCACAAGATCACCAGAATGATCTACCAGTCGGATGTTACCAGCAGAATTCTAGATTCTTTCTCCCAGCGCAGAAGAGACAAAAAAGAAGATGCTCTGAGGAATCGACTGACAAAGGATGACTTTAAGGAAGGATAACTTAAAGTCTATCAGTCACAAGACGCCAGTCTTATTCCTCGGACTGACAGAGAGAGCCGTTCTGACACAAAGAGATCTGTGTCAGATAAAGCGGTCAAAGGTATGGTTCCTTCCGGAAAAACATACCTGCCGCCGTCAGAAGGACATCCGAGGTCTGACACCTTTCCGGATGA
>JAPKLW010002617.1:14186-40364 GCA_026898455.1 Plectranthus barbatus
TTTGCATCGCTATATTATAATAAAACTGTTAATTTTAACAGCGATCAGCGTCCCAATCGAATTGTCACATTCTCTAAAAATGATAACTTTATTACACTCAACAATAAAATATTGATTCCACTTATACTCACATTCCTTAATTCAGATGCCGAAAAGAAGTGTAACAATTCTACTAGGACGGAGGTAGTATAATTTTTGTAAATTGTAATTTTGTTTAAAATGTAACGAATATATTTTAATTCACAATTTGATATTAAACGATTTTTGAAACAAAACATATAAAAATAATTTTAATTCAAAAAATATCCAATATTTACCATTTTCTATAATTTATTGTGATTAGTATTTAGTTATTCCCGAATTAATTGGTAAAACTGATTACATAAAATTACACACTATTAGACTTGACTAATTATAGTGCACTAAATACAATACAAATCTTTAGTCATTGTGCCCTAATTATCATGAGGTATAAATACATATTTTCACCGCTTTTCTTCATTAGTCGCACCGTATTCAAAATAGCCATGTTTATCCTTATTTGCTCCGATTTTGCGCCACTCTGAAGCAACGCCCCTAGTTCGATTGGATGCGTAAAGATCATTCATTGCTTCTGATTGCATATCTGCAATATTTGTCCATATATGCTATATGATTGTGTACTCTCTATTAATTATGTTACCAAGCTTGTCAATTCGCACCGCAACAGGCAAAAACACATGTCAATCTTTCCCACTAATCAAGAAGACTCATTATTCCTTTGTTGTAATTTCTCGCATTTCCTTATTTCCATTACATGAAGTTTAGATCAATTATTTTTCATTTTCCAATATTGCATAGACAACCAACATTGACCTACACATTACTTAAATTAATTTAGATTCTTTTTTATTATTCTAGTTTATTTGTCTTGGTTTCAAAATATATTTGTAAAGTACTTGTCATCTACGATAAGCATATTATATTTTATACTTTCTTCAATATTTTTACAAATAAACTTTAAAAGTTCTTTTAAAAAATTTCTCATCCTCTAAATAGTACTCCTAATTTCTTGATCACTTTTATAAATTAGTGTTATTTGTCAAATTAGATTAATTTTCACAATATTTTGCTAAAAGTTTGAATGAACATTTTTTTTTATTTCATATAAGAAATCTTTTTTTTTTGACAGAAGATCTTTTGAGCAATTTAGTTACAAAAATTAAAACAATTTTAAATAGAAAGACTCCCATAAAAATAAAAAAGTATAGAAATTCATTGCAGCTCAATCATTTCACTTTGATTTCAAGTTTGTGATTTTTTTTTTTTTGATGAAATGTAAGTACGCTTCACTGATAATTTCATTTAATGTGTGATTTGAAAATTGGATGAATTGCAGCTACAAAATAAATAATCACGATTTTATGTAGATTATAAAAAATGGTGAATTAAAAAAATACAGAGAAGATTAGACTTTAAATTACTTATATTTTGTTGAAACGTAGATATGTTTCCATGATGATTTTATTTCAAGCTGGTCTTGAAAATTGGATGAACAAAGAATTAATCACCATGATTTTATGTAGATTCAAAGAAAATTCGTGAAATAAAAATTATAGATAATATAAACATTGTAGAAGAAAATGAAATATGATTATCAAACTTTTTTGATTTTGTGTATATAAAATAAGTTTGCACGGTCAACTCATGTTTATGGTGACTTTCGTGTGTGTGCTTGTGGGGGAGGATATAAATGATGGGGTTCATTCTCAAATAATAAATATGCAAAGTTAAATTTATATTTGTTGTAGTAAACGATTTTTATACGATTAAATAAATTAAGAAAAAATAATAAAGCGGGAATAATTATTATACATTGCTCTATTTAATGTATTTATGTATTACTATTTCATCGGTGTGTTACACAAAATTAAGCATTGTTAAGAAAGTTTAATTATATTAAGCATTTGATTTTAATAAACCAATATATGTCACATATAGGTGTAAATATATATTTTTAACACAACTTAATTTTAATAAAATAAAAAGTACCCATGTTTTATATTGTTTAATATATAAATAATACTAATTTTAAATAACATGAAAAATTAAACGGATATACTCACATTTGTTGTGTTTTAGCATAAAATAAAAAAATAAAATAAAATAAAATAGAAAAAATAGAAATGATGTACCCACATTTTAAATGTTAAAGGTTGTGTCGGTTAATTTTCTGATTTAAATTAAAATTATGAAATAATATGTGATGTTTGGCTATAATTACATTACATTAATGATTTATTTATTGTTCGTTATAGCACATATTATATATAATTAATTATTTTAAATTATGCAAAAAAGTAATTTGTACCGAATTTATAAAAGATAATATATAAATTATATATATAATAATAACTTTATTAATGTTATATTAATCTACCTAATTAATATTATTAAATGTTACAATCTTATAATTTTAAAATATTTTTATTTGTAATTTTCATTTAATTTTGCATGTTATTGCATAAATTTAATTTTAAGGTTGATTACCTAACTTATACTCCCTCCGTCCCACCTCAATTGTCCCACTTTCCTTTTTCGTCCGTCCACCACAATTGTCCTATTACTTAAAAAGGAAAAATTTTCACACTCAACAATAAAATATTAATTCCACTCAACTTACTTTACACTCACACTCCTTGGTTATTGTGTCCGGTCAACCCGGGACAATTCAGTCGGGACGGAGGGAGTATAAATTATTGAAAAATTGGTAAAAAATAAAATACTTTATTGATAATTAATGGAGATATATAAGAACTAAATCAGCATAGTAATTATATATTTTTGACAAACTTTGATTAAAAATATAAATATTCATATTCTTTTATAATTTTGACGCGAATAATTTTTTTTAGACTTCACTTTAGTATATATATATATATGGATGTCAATTTAGCCCGAAACCCGAGCCAAAATGCGGGTTAGGGTCGAAATATTTTGGCCCGAAAAAAATTTAGCCGAATAGCCCGAGGCCCGATAGGGTTGAGCCCGAAACCCGACGGATTGGCCCGATTAACCCGATTATTTTTTTATTAATATATTTATTATAATTA
Source organism: Plectranthus barbatus (assembly GCA_026898455.1). Taxonomy (NCBI): domain Eukaryota; kingdom Viridiplantae; phylum Streptophyta; class Magnoliopsida; order Lamiales; family Lamiaceae; genus Plectranthus; species Plectranthus barbatus. Next base: position 17,279 of record JAPKLW010002617.1, read on the forward strand.
TAGTATTAAAATCTACTTATAATATTGAAGATCATATTTATTAATTAAGTTTTAAGTTATATAATTATATTTAGTTCAAATAATATTTAATACACAGTTAAGTTTATTTATTTTTAAATTTAAAAATATTGCTAAAATAAAAATAATGAGTTTTTAATAGTTTAGTTTATCATTATCTAAAAATTTGTATGTGTTATGCATTTTTTTATAAGAGAGAAGTATTAATTTGTTTATTTTTTATTATTTAAAATATTAAAAGAGTAAAAAGATATTAAAAATAAAAAATAATTAATAAATTCATTGACCCGACGGGCTAGCCCGAAAATCGATGAGTTAGGGTTAGGGTCAATATTTTTTAGCCCGAAAAAATTCCAGCCCGATTCAATTCGGACCGATTAGCCCGCAACCCGATGGGTTAGCCCGATTGACATCCCTATATATATAGATTTTAATTTTTAAACCCTAACACTAACATTTCCTTCCCGTTTTGCTTCTTAGTTCTCACGAGCGGCCGCCGCCCTCCTCTCCCGTTTTGCTGTCGCCCGTCGCCACCCTCCTCTCGCCGTCGCTCGTCGCCATCCTCCTCTCACCGTCGTTCATCCGCCTGTTGCCTCACTCCTTTCGCCGCCTTCGCCCCTCCATTCATCGACATCGCCTCCAGCTCTCTCGCCGTCGCCTCCTCAAGCCCGATATTAAGGTATTTCTTTCTTTCCTTTTATTTCTTTTATTTTAACAAATTTTGTGTGTGAAATTTGTAAGGAATTATACTACTCGTAGGAAATTAGGAATGATATTATTTACAATCTAGGTGTGATCCTAGGCGTTCCCTAATATTTACTAATTACAAACTCAATGACATTATTATTTTAAGAAATACTGCTGTAATAATAATTCTAGCCAATCTATTGATTGTATTTGATTAAAGCAAAAAATTTGACATTTATATTGTATATTATTTAGGCTGTACATTTAAATTTTAATGGGCTTTTAAAATTTGAGAAAATTTTGAATGGACTACTCTCTTCAGGAACTGGAAATTTAAATGTAGAAAAGTGTAAAGTGGAGTTGCATGTGTTTGTAGTTTTGGCGGTTTGGAAATAGTGTTTGAAGGTTGGCTTTAGTATATTTAATAGATTCCATTCAAAATTCATTTTACATTGCGCGTATTCCATTCGGAAAATATGTTTTACATACAACGTATTTCATTCAAAATATGTTTTCAAAACCGAGACTAAATAATACTATATCTTATACGTGTAAATGATATATTTCAGCATAATAAATGATATAGCATATCAATACATCGCTTGTTATACTGAAATACATCATTACAGTCTGATGGAAATGTGCTATGCATATATAAATATTTAGATCGGAATGCGCATTCTGAATATAGTGTAAATATATTTCGTTCAAAATATCTCAGTATCTAAAAAAAATACCATCACACACAAATTTTTGATTATGGATTCATTGATGCACTCTTTCAATCATATTTTATTTGATATTTATTCTGTTGGTTATGCTTTTGATGAGAGTGAGACTTTTGATGGATTATGCAATTAATCATGATGGCTTTGGAGAATTTATAAAACTGAGTAATGAAATTCAACATGTAGTCACTGTTTCTTGAAGTAGTAGAAGTGATTGGTTTAATTTTGGTAGTAGAGTGAGACTTTTGATGGATTATGCAATTAATCATGATGGCTTTGGAGAATTATGAAACTGAGTAATGAAATTCAATATGTAGTCACTGTTTTTTGAAGTAGTAGAAGTGATTGGTTTATTTTTGGTAGTAGAGTTAGTCTTTTAATGGATTATGCGATTAATCATGATGGCTTTGGAGAATTTATGAAATTGAGTAATGAAATTCAATATGTAGTCACTGTTTCTTGAAGTCGTAGAAGTGATTGATTTAATTTTGGTATTAGGTATTCTTGAGTCGCATAAGCTCAAAAATCACAAGGAATGAGGCTTCTAACTCATAACATGTTATCATCAAACATCAAATGTGTGACTAATGGATTCCCACTACGAATTGAGGTGGAGAAAGTGGTAGAGAAGGATGTGGAGTTGAACGGGGACTTCCTCAAAAACATGTTTGCCAAGATTGAATGGAAGGCACTCGTAGAGGCCTCAAAAACCTTGGGCTACACCGAGCTGCCTGAAAATGCTGAGCCCTCCATGCTCGAGTCTGATGAGTTCCTGCATAAGTTCCACCATGCCCTCCTGGAGCTTCATCTTGAGGAGGGTGCATTGGTGTGCCCCGAGACTGGCCGTAAGTTCCCGGTCAACAAAGGGATCCCTAATATGCTTCTTCATGAAGATGAGGTGTGATTGTCTTCAGATGTGTATGCTTTTGTGTTATCATGGTTAGAATTGTATTTGAAAGATGTTAGGATCTCAGTCCTCTTTTGTAGGTGGTGTTTGGCCATTGTTTTGGAGAAACATAACCCTATATTTGAATGGTTTCTTGCTTGTTGGGATGAGTTTGTAACTGCTTGGTTTCTTCTAAGCATATCTAGTCCACATTATTATTGGTGGGATTCTCCAGTTTTGGAGAGCTTCTACATCTTATTTTTTTCCTGAAGGGCTTTGAGTTTTTTGAAAAAATGAAAGAGAAACTAACATTTGTAAGAGTAAATTTACAATTTCCAGAAGTTATAATGCATGATTCGAAGAACTTGTTTTTTTTTTTTTTTAAAAAGGAGCTAGTCTCCTGTGTTTTGTGAGGCATTTGAGCTAGGGATGAGCAAGAAATCAAAAAATTAAAAACTGAATCGAACTGAAAATATTTTATAATTTCAGTTTTCGGTTAGTTTTTTTTTTGGACTGGAATAACTGAATTTATGTATAAATATATATAATTTTTGTTTTGATTTAATTTTATTAATTTATTAAATTTATATTAAAATTCAATTATAACTGAAACAACCAAAAATTGAATAAAAATTTTGGTTTGGTTACATTCAATTTAAATAGTTTTTTCGATTCGATTAATTTACAGATTAAAATCGAATCGAATAACCGAATATTCATCTCTAATTTGAGCCAATTCTTACATTTTACATATAATGTATTTTGTTTAGAATGTAAAAACTAAATATTATATTTCATACATAAATAAATGTTTGGTTGAGAATGCTGTTCGGAATGTCTCGCCTTTTCAAAAAAAACCTATCTCGTACAAGTTTTGGGGGAAAAAAAACAAGAAGAATGTTATATAATTTTTGGCATTTTTAAAGAAAAGAAAAAAAAAAAAAATAACGACTGATGCCACGGTGTCATAATTTGAGTAAAATGTGGCGGCCCTATAAATATCCTGTTGGTGGCGCCAAGCTCATTTCGAACGTTTCTTATCACTGCTGCTGAAGAAAGTCGTCTCAGATGATCTGCAAACTTGACTATTAGTGTTTACTCGCAGCAGAGGTAGATTTCTCGAATTCTTCTCAAAGTAGGAAGGTCGAAAACCTAATATCTCGGTTTGATTTTGTTAGTTTCAAATAGAAGATTCGCGGTTGGATTTTCTGAAGCTTATGCTACTTGATTCGATAAAATACCGCTCTAAGGCTGATTTCCGTTGAGATTCTGACTGAGATTGTAAGAGCGTAAAATCAAAAGGTTTTGAGATCGAATTTGGCGCTTTTGTGCGGATTTCATTCGTCACTAGCAATGAGTAGGCTTTTAGGATTGTCAGGCATAAAAAGCCTGGAACAGTTCAAATCTTTGTCTGGATCTAGTTCCGGACCTGCGAACAAGAGGATCATCTCAAATGCATCGCACGCGTCTTCGGAGTCGGTTTCTACGAGTAGTTTTGCCAATCTGAAGCTCGCGGCAGGTTGTAATTGTTTATCGAAGTAGTTCTTCATTTTTTCGTCAAACGTTAACGGAATTATGCGGTTTTTGACAAATTGTATATTTTTATTCTTTTTTCAGAGAAATTGGTCCGGGAGCAAGCTTCTGCAAAAAGTGACCTCGAAATGGCGGTAAGCTGAGGAGAAAGAAAATATTAGTCTATTGTTAGCTTCTCGGCCTGCACGTATGTTTTTCTACGTACCAAATGCGGTGCTCTTTGTCGTTTCATGATGTGCATATGTTTAAACAAGTGGCAGCATATTTATGATTTTCGTGATTGAAGGATTCCGCAATTCTGTCATATGCATATCTCATTTATTTATTCAAACCAGAAACTGGAATCCAAGTTGAGGGACTACAAGAATTTCTATAGTATGTTTCGATATTCTAATCTCTATGAACTATGCTGAGCGTGTATTTGAAAATGCAGAACTCTAAGCTCAAGAAACTGACAGAGCAAATCTCTGTACTGGAAGAGAAATTGCAAACTGCCTACAATGAAAATGCAAAGCTTAAAGTGAAGCAGAAAGAAGACGAGAAGCTTTGGAAAGGACTTGAATCAAAGTTCTCATCAACGAAGACACTATGTGATCAATTCACTCAAACTTTGCAGCAGCTGAGTGTTCAGGTTCAGCAAGGTATTTGTTGTTCATAAAAGGAATATCTCATGCCAATGGTATGGATTCTGCTGTTGTATTGATTGTGGATTCCCACAGCTGAGAAAGATAAGGCATATTTTGAAGTTAAACTGTCTGCAACATCAGTTACTCTCGATGAATTGCATGAGAATATGAAGTCTGTATCCATGAAGTTGGAGTCCTCAGAACAAACGATTAGAACTCGTGAGTGACATAGCTATATCATATTAAAGCCATGTTCATGGTGTTTAATACTCCTATTGTTATTTTTCCTTTCCTTGTATTTTTGTGATTAGAGGAGTTGATATCTTATTATGTTATGAATCAAGGTGAGAAGGAACTTATGGATATTGGCCTTGAAAAGAAAAACCTGGAGACAGCTTTAAGAAATGAACAGAACAAAGCTGCTTGTCTGGTTGAGGAGAAAGGTAATGCTGATTTATCTTAACAATAATGATCAATTGAAAATATAGTCTGTAGTGTTTAGTAAAACAATCTGCATGTTTTACACTTTGGGCCTTCTCATATTTATCAGATTAAAGATGCTCATAGAACTCTAGTTGCATCGCATCAGATTAATGGAGGTTATGTCTGACTGACCAGCTAGGTCCTACAAACATCTTGTGGACATGATTGAAGCGTTAAATGTGGGTTTTGGGCTAGATAATATAACTCTAACTCCCGATACATGAGCTTGCACCAACTTTGTTGGCTTTTGTTGCTTGTTTCAGAAATAGTATTTCACTATATTGCACAATCCTAAGTTCATCATGCAAAGTAGCCCAAATAATTACAGGAAATCAAAGCGTACTGCAGAACTTCAATGTTACAAGGATACTATTCTTGTAAAAATTAAAGATTATTACCTGAGGCATTTTCACATTTTCGTACACCTCATCCTTATGCACTCTCAGCAAGTCAGCATGCTTTTCTGTACCTGAACTGGTGTTTCTCTTTTCGTTTTCTTTTCTTAAAGGTTTTTCAAATAATCTATTTCATGTTCCAATGATTGACCTTCCACTTACTCTTAAACAGATGGTGTCTTAAAACAATTGGAAGAAGAAGGCGCAGCAAGCAGACTTGCTTTAGAAAGTTTAACTTCTAAGATGGAAAGTTTACAAGTTGAACTGAGAGCAAAAGAAGATGGCCTGCTTGAATTGAGTCTCTCCAAGGAAAAATTGGAGAGTGAAAACAGGGATCTGTTATCAAGCAAGGTTGATTTTTCTGACAGATTGCAACTGGCACTAATGGAGGTCAAGAATCTTGAAGATTTTATAAATGTGTTGGTTGTGAAGTTTAAGGAACTGGAGAGTCAAAGTCTGACATTTTCGGACAAAGTCATTCAGCTATATGCTCGATTTGACTCGTGTTTGGAGTTGGCTCAGCAGGAGAAAGACCTCATCTCTGAGTGTGCTCAACAAAAGTTTGATCAGATAAATAACCAGTGTACTAGTGTTATATCTGAGAAAAATGCTCTGCTGTCCATTAATCGTGAGTTGAACAATAAAGTTGTTGAACTTCAGAAAGAGCAGGAATTCACTATGGTACAACATGCTGAAGAATGCCGCTTAGCAGAAGAGAAGATTCGGAAATTGGAGTCTGAAGCCAACACTCTTGCTTCTAAGCAGAGTGAAATGCAGGCCTTGATACTCAAATTGGAGGATAACCTCAGGAGTTCTTCAGAGAACTCAAGAGTATCTGAGGAGAAAATGGTAAAAGCTCATCTACTGAATTTGGTCTATTGTGCCATGGAACGTGGCATAAGCTGACGTATTTTTTCTTGTCATGCAGCAAGATTTATTGAGGAAATTGTCTGAGTTAGAGATAAGTAGCAAAGATCTTATAGATGAACTAAGAAAAGACATCCTGAAGAAGCAAGAAGAAACTGATCTCTTACAAAAGGAGGTTGAGAAAAATGAAGAAAATGTGCAGTTACTTGAGCAAAGAGTGAAAGAGCTTGAGAATGCATTGGAGCAAAAGGACCAGCTTGTTGTGGAACTCGAGACGAGAGAGAAACAGATTGATAATCAGAAAGCAGATGTATTCCTCAACTATTTTTCAAGTTTAATTTGTGTACAACTGCTTATAAGATGGGTCAGTAACTACTGGTATTCTGTTATAGGTTATGGCCTCCCTGGCCGACACAGAAAGTAAGCTTCAGGATGCCAAAAAGGAATACGATCGCATGTTAGAAAGCAAACACATGGAACTATCAAGGCATTTGAAAGAAATATCTCAAAGAAATGATCAGGTCCTATTTTTTCCTTCACTTCTGTAACTTCTAACAATTTTACATTTTCTTGTTGCTTTCTAGACCCATTAAAGTGACTCTTTGTTGGAACCTGATCAGGCCATTAATGATATTCGGATGAAGTATGAGGTTGAGAAGAAGGAGGCTGTTAATCTTGAGAAAGAAAAGGTTATATTGCTTACTGTTTCTTCACGAGTTACTGAGTTTCACTTTCAGTTGGGTTAAAAGCTTCATTGTATTAACTTTCAGGCAGATAAAATAATCCAAGATGTGGAAAAAAGGTGTGAGCAAAAGATTGAAGAACTCAAAGAAGAATCCAGGCAACATTTGCTGCGTGTGCAAGGAGAACATGCTGCATTGGTATGATCTCAAACCTGTTTAATTCAAGGTTTTAAAGTTTTTACATGACCACAATAGAAAACAGGGAAAGACCGATAAAGAATAGAAAACTCCTTTTGTTGTTACTAGATGAATAGACAAACTCTTGAGATGCTATTGGGAATTTCTTCATCTGAATACAACTGTAGGAGTATTACAGTGGAGCCAAAAATGATTTTCTTTCTTTGAAAGTGTATAAGACAAGAGTGAATATTACCACCAGTCTGTTATTTCCCCACGATAAAAATAACACTTTTGAAAGTCCTTTATCCTTACACATTTGCAAAGTTAAAGTTTGTTTTATTCTCTATAGTAATACCTTTGACAAAATAGCTTGTAATAATAATGGGCTGTTGATCACGGGTGGTTTCTAATGGAATATAAGTCCATAAATAGAGTTCTTTATTCTGTACATGGTAATATCTGCATTTAGAACATTTCTTTTTCTTGCCTTCTTACAAATTTTTATTCTTTTTCTGGGAGATGCGCAGAGAACAAACACAAACAGGTCTTATTTGCTGAGATGACTGTCAATGTTTTCTCTGCAGATTAGCAGCATTCAAAAGGAACATGCTGATAAACAAACGAGCCTCATATCTAAGCATACTGAAGAGCTAAGGCGCACCCAACTTCAAGCTGAAGATGAGTTAAGAGAGGTATATCATTTGTCTATTGTTACTTCACAGTGATAATGCTTAGGTCTGAAAACGTATCTAAAAGTTTGTGTCCTTCAGAGGACAAAAATGCTTAGGTCCGAGCATGAGGCTCAGTTAAGAGCTTTGAGATGCGAGCATGAAGATGAGAGCAGAAGACTGCAGGAGGAGCTGGATATCCAAAAGGCGAAGGTATTCCTTTTGATTACATCTGTAGTCTTACTACAACACTAATGCTGTCAATTCTTCATTCAGGAAGAGAGGCAGAGGGCATTACTGCAGTTGCAGTGGAAAGTAATGGGTGATAATCCAGAAGAGGACCAAGAAGTAAATTCTAAAAAGGTCTGGCAATAACTTCACTTCCTTCCTCTCCTGAACTATGAGTTACATATTGAGAACTCTCTTTCTGTATACCATATGATGGCAATTAGCTTTATGATTTTGAAATTTTATTAAATCATGGGGCTTAGATCAGGTGGGAGTAAGAATATATGTTTTGTGCTGTCTACTAACGTCACTTGGATCAATTATATACATCAATTTGAGAATAATGAATGATAATGTGTTAAAATTTTATACATAGTTACAGAAAAAAAGTATTTGCAGTGGTCTTATTAGTTCATACAAGCAAGTTCTTTTAATTACTTGTTTCCATTATTTGAAATAAATTTTAATATCTGATATACTAAATCTCAGTGATAATCAGAGAATCAGTGGTTTAGTAGTTCATGCCAGAAGTTTTTGATCATTTTGCTACAAAAATCTACCTTGCGGTTGTTTCCTGCCCGTAGTTCACAAGCTCATGCTTTCATTAGATCATACTGTTTAATGAACTGAATATTATGCAGAACTACTCTCTCTCATCTTCTAAGCTGAGAAAGAAAGAAACCAGCAAAAGAATTCAGCAGTCTCTTGACAGAGCAGAAGAGGAGGAGGAAAAGGTAACTCCTAAAACATAAATAGTCCTGGATTTGTGTTGTTTCATTGATATGGAAGCACTCAGATAAAACTGATTTGCATTTGAACTTTCTTTGTTGACTCACTTCGCCTCAAGGCAACCCAAACTCCAGTTTCAAACATGTTGAAAAAGGTCGAGAATGTGAATAATATCCCCAAGCATAGCAGGAAGGTGAGAACTTCACTGCAAGTTATTGGCATATTTTCTCATAAAAGGCTGCATTATTCAGATTTCCCATTATTTTTTCTTTGCACTTGACTTTTTAATCAATTAATCATCTTCAAAGACTACAAAATGAAAGAACTGATGCTATCGTTTATGCCACGTTTCATTATTAGCAGGTGACTCACCATGAATACGAAATTGAAACATCGAATGGGAGAACAATCACAAAGCGAAGAAAGACCAAAAGCACAGTCATGTTTGCGGTCGGTAATTCATTCAGTTAACAGTAATTAGTGTTGAGACGAGAAGGCAGGTTATGACTAGACTCTTGACAGTGTCATGATATTTTGTTTAGCAGGACCCAAGGAAGCACAGGAAGAGAGATACACCAAAGGCAAAGACTCCCAAAAATGTCACACAGGCTAGTGTCTACTTAACCATTCTTTCAGAGACTAGTTACCTTTTGCTCTCTCTCTCTCTCCTGGTCAATGATAGTATTTACTACAATCAGCTGAAATAGTTAAAGTGTTATTATTATGAAACATTATATAGATTGGTCTATGCATTTGTCCGTATATTCTCAAGCTGCCCATAGAAAGGGCAAATTCATCTCAACTCTGATATTTTGTAGCTATTGATAATACTTAAAATCTTTAATGTTTACTAGGAAGTCAAAGGCGGAGTCCATCCGAACCCTTCCAACATCGGCGATTTGTTCACTGAAGGATCGTTGAATCCTTATGTAGATGATCCGTATGCATTTGATTAGAGGTATTCTCTTTTCACCAAACTTTTTTTTATTTAAATACATAAAATCATGTTATACCATTGCTTCCAGTCTTCTTCTGTGCACTTGCCATGAACTTCTATGAATTTCTGGGTGCTCATTTCTTAGTGTTAAAACATAGCTTTAAATACAACAAGTTTTGAAAAAAACTAATGAAATTTCCCTTGTGTAATGTAGTTGTTTCTCTTCTAAATGCAGGATTTGAAGGAATTTCCACTGTGACAGAACATGCCCTGTTGAAGGAAAGATCAGCTGCGCTGCTCATATTCATATGCAACACTAAATCTCAAACATTTTCATGCACGCCACCTTTTGCTGTATGATTTTTGTCTCACTACATGCCACGAATACTTTTCCACTTAGCTATTTCATTTTAGTCGTAAGTAAACCGTGATTCTTCACTCAACACACAACATACATCTCAGTTTTTCTCTTACACTACACAAACACAAAAAAAAAATCTAAGTAGAATTCTTCTGCTCTGATATGACATCTACTCCCATCGTCACTAATATTCAACTGTGCAAAAAAAAGGAAAAGACAAAAGTTGAAAAATTGATGTCGGTTAATGATATTTTTGGGTTCAGCAAATTTATCGTCATTGCTGACGGAAATGGTAATACATTTTTTTATTGATTTTTCTCTTTCCTTTTTTTTTTAGCAAGGGAGGAGTATCCATATAAAATAGACTAAATAGTGTAGTACTTAGCCATTACTCTGCTTTGAGACGTGATTTCAACATAGTTAAGAAAAATGGAGGATGAGGTGATTCTGTTAGATATGTATGCTAGCGGGTTTGGAATGAGGGCGAGAGTGGCGTTAGCAGAAAAGGGCGTGGCATACGACTACAGAGAAGAAGACTTGAGCAACAAATCTCACCTTCTCCTTCAGACGAACCCCGTTCACACCAAAATCCCCGTTCTCATTCACAACGGCAAACCCCTCTGCGAATCCCTGATCATCGTCCAATACATCGACGAAGTGTGGAGCAATCGCACCTCCCCTCCCCTCCTCCCTTCCGATCCTCACGAGAGAGCTCGGGCGAGGCTTTGGGCTGATTTCATCGATAAAAAGGTAACCAATCTATTTTAACAAAATTTGCATTTCGAGAGCTGATTTCGTTGAATCCATTGATCGTGACAGCTGTATGTTGCTGGTTCGCGGATATTGCTTGCGGGGGGAGAGGAGAGAGAAGCGGCGGCGGAGGGATTCGTGGAGATTCTGAAACAGCTGGAGGCGGAGCTTGGGGAGAGGGCGTTTTTCGGCGGCGAGAGGTTCGGTTTCGTCGACGTGGCGCTGATCACGTATTCGTGCTGGTTCCACACGTACGAAACGTGCGGCGGGTTCAGCATCGAGCAGCACTGCCCTAAGCTGATTTCGTGGGTGAAGAGATGCATGGAGAGAGACAGCGTGTCTAAATCCTTGCCGCATCCCAGCAAGATCTACGGCTACTACCTGACCCTCAAGAAGAAGATGGGCATCGAGTAGGCGGCGGCGCCGCCGCCGCCTGCTATTTCAATTTCTACGCGGTGAGTCTTTTTTTTGTCACGGAGCTTTTCAATCCCATTGACTTTTCTTTAATGCAATAAATTGCGGATAAAAAAAGCTTGAACGTTTCGATTTCGGTACATTTTATAAAATTCTACATTTAAAAATAATTTTGATTTTATAATTTGAATAAATATATAGTAATATGATGTAATCATCTTATAAAATAGAAATCTTCAGATTATAATTATATAAGTTACATGTATATAATTTATATGAAAATTATGAAAAATATTCTAAAGTATTGGTCAACTATGAAAAATATCATAATATTTTTCTTTCCCTAAATTATACCATAATATTTCAATTTGTCAATTAAAATATCCTTACTTATAAAAAAATATCTCAATGTTTCACTTATAACTGAATTATACTATAATGTTTGATTTTGTCAATTATAAATACCCTCAATCATTAATGGTGTTAAAATTTTGATGAATTATACATTAAATAGTGCGTGATATCCTTTTTTTTGTGTATATGTGGCATATATTCTATTAAGGTTAATATACGATTCATCAGAATCTTAACATCGTTAACTATATAGGATATTTTTAATTGACATAATCAAACATTAGGGTATATAATTCAGTGATATGAAAAATTTTAGAATATTTTTCATAGTTGAGGGTATTTTTAGTGGACCAAATGAAACATTAGGATATAATTCTTAAAAAAATATATGAAGATATTTTTCATAATTGACCAATGTATAATATTTTTATAATTTTCACTAATTTATAATAGGGAAAACTATCAATTCTATTACAAACTATTCAAGCTTTCTCAAATATATTACAAACTATGCATATTATCAAAATATATTACAAACTATCAATTTTGTCTCAAATTTATGGCGGGAGTAAATTTCCGGCAACGAAAAACTGACATGGCACGCCGGAAGACACATCAACGCTTGTAAAATTACACATCAACATATAAAGTTTCTCAAATATATTACAAACTATGGTTATTTTCTCAACTATATTATAACTTTTATATATATATATATATATATAAATGTTCAAACTATCAAGCTTTTAAGAAAATATATTTTTATATAATTTAAACATTTAAATAAACATATAATTGTACTTAAAATATTTAAATAAATTTTTTGATAAATAAAAAAAATGGCAAAAAAATGAAAACTTATGCTCTCGTCGCTCAATTGCAATATTTAATGGCAAATAAATGAAAATTTATTATTTAATTATAATTAAAAATGTGAAATTACCAAATAAAAATAATAATTAATTATAATTTATGTTTAAGAATAATTAAATAATAATTTTTCATTTCTTTGCCATTAAATTTTTAAATTTTAACATTAATTTGAACACAAACACTCTATATGTCTCATGGAAGCTCGATCATATGACTTCTTGATCATAGGTAGAGTGTTTTCACCACTGCACCCCAAACAAAGAGACTTCTTTGTCATTAAATATTGCAAAGTGAGCGATGAGAGCATAGGTATTGTTTTTTTTGCCATTTTTTTAGTTTATAAAAAATCAAATATTTTAAGTACAATTATATATTTATTTAAATGTTTAAAATTTTAAAATATATAAAAATAATTTTTTCTTAAAAACTTGATAGTTTGAGCATTTTTTTTATATGTATTAATAAGTTGTAATATAATTGAGAAAATAACAATAGTTTGTAATAAATTTGAGAAACTCTATATGCTGACGTGTAATTTTACAAGCTCTGACGTGTTTTCCGGCGTGCCATGTCAGTTTTCCGTTGCCGGAAATTTGCTCCCGTCATAGATTTGAGACAAAATTGATAGTTTGTAATATTTTTTGATAATATGCATAGTTTGTTATATATTTGAGAAAACTTGAATAGTTTGTAATAAAATTGATAGTTTTCTCTTTATAATAACACTGCTTTCTGCTGTTCAGAAATATATGAATTTATCATTTCAAAAAGTTTTGGTTTATGTATGTTTTCCTTTTACTTGTTTAGAGAGCTTGAAATAAAAATTGCCCAAATCCCGGCCTACACGTTTCACTGCCAAGCCCAATAATACACTAATTAACACAAAGCCCAATCTCCAATTACGCAGTGGAACATCCAAAAATAATTTACAAGGGCTGCTCAATTTTTTTTTTCATTCACCTTATCTTCCCTTTTATATATCCTTTTTTTTTTCCTTTTTTAGAAGGGAATTATTTCATAAAATATTGGATCAAATATTATAGGAGAAAAATCACTAAAAAAAAAAATGGTCTATAATGGCGACATAAATTGTCACTATAAATATGAATTTTGTCACTATAATATCTTAGTGACAATATTGTGTGTCATCGCTATGTCGTGGCTACTGAATAGTGGTTGAAGGGTTTAGCGACGAACTACGATAGTTGCCACTATTGCTCTATTTTATTGTGACTCCAATTTTCATCACTAACTCACTATTAATTAGTTACAAACTATTATAGTCACTAAAATGTCATGATATAGTCACACAGATGTGTTGTCACTAAATAAACATGTTTTAACTACTACAATAATTATCACTAAAACTTAATAATATAGTAGCATAATTTGTTGTCACTAAAATATCATGATATAGTCACACATATGTGTTGTCACTAAATAGACACCTTTTAGCCACAACACTAATTATCACAAAAACTTCGAATTTAGTAGCAAAATTTGTCGTCACTAAAATACCTAGCCGTTGTTGACCATATCGTCTAAACTCACCTACACCGCACCTAACCGTCAGTCGAGCCACCACCGAGCCGCAATGCCTTGAACTACACCCAACTATTGCATCACACCTAGCCCACCAACATCATCGAGCCACACCCAGCGATTAATAATGAACTAGTGGAATTTATTAAATTTTGAAATTTTGTTAAAATATTATCAAAAATAGTATTATTATCGAATTCAGTGATAATACTATTAATAACTTTTTGTGGCAAATTTGGTTACTGCCACTATAAAGTTATTTTAGTAAAAAAAAATAAAATTATTGTCACTGGTTTTAGTGACGGTAAATACTAACAACATATGAAATTGTCGCAAATTAAAAAAAAATTGTGATGAAAAAATTCATTGTAGCTAAAATAATATTTTTAGTTACAAAAAATTTATTTTCGCTAACATTAGTAACAATAAATATTGACAACTTATGAAATTATCACAAATCATATTTTTTATGATAATTAAATTTATTGTTGCAATAGATTTATGTTTAGTCGCAAAAATATTATTATCACTAATTTTAGTGACAATAAATATTCGCATCTAATAAATTTGTCATAAATCATATTTTTTGTGACGAAAGAATTTATTGTTGCTATACATATATGTTTAGTCACGAAAATATTATTGTCACTAGCTTTAGTGACAATAAATATCCGCGACTAATAAAATTGTCACAAATAGTATTTTTTTGTGATAAAATATATAATTGTTACTATAAGTGTATTTTTAGCCACAAAAATTTTAATATCACTGACATCATTGTCACTAGACATAGTTTTTTTTTAGTGAATTTCAGTTTAAAGGCGGCTGGAACCCCTCTAAAACTTATAGATCCGCCATTGCATATTAGTGAGGCAAGAATTAAATTAATATATTTTCCAAACATGAACACACAGCCACACAGTATATTTATACAAATATATATATTTAATACACACAATGATACAAAACTAATACAACAGGTAAAAAAAAAAAATATAACATCTATCATATGAATTCTCAAACTATTTCTCAATTATGGTGACTTTAAACATCAGAAATTGAAACAATCACTACTCCCTCCACTCACCCTCAACAATAAACTCTTGTGATTTCAAATTATGAATATAAAATTATACAAACCAAAGTTCAGTACTCCACAAATTAATTAAGTTTTTCAAAATCCAATCCCTCATGTATACTATGCTTCTTAGAGCAGTCACCCTGTATGTAAAAAAGTGGAATAAACATAGATAGATATAATTGGAGAGCATATGGGTAGGCTTTAATGTGCATGACTCTGAAGCACAGAGGAATCAAGCCAGCTTTCTCATTAATTATGAAGTAATTAGTGCCTCCCTTGTTCTTACCAATGCTCCTCTTACTTCTAGATATTCCATTTCTATTTTATTTATTTATTTATCTTCCTTTTTTTCTTTTTCAAAATTTAAACGTCTCTCTTCAACTTTTCTTTTCACAAATTATCATGACAGATATTTTTCTATATATAATCATAATCATAATAATAATAATATGAATTTGAGCTGTAACAACAGATATGAATGTCTAACATTTCACCACGTGGAGTTTCGAAATATATAATGGTACATGCAATTAATGTCATCGATATTTGATTCATAAGTCACATGGGATTTTATAAGTTTCAACTTTCAACCTTAGTGAAATAAAAATTCAAATTAAACTCAGGTGAAAATTCTCTAACTGCAAAAAAATAAATAAAAAACATTAAATGAAGTACTAAACCCTAACTGTAATAAATGCGCCGTGCGTGTACAATAAAAACTTAAAGAAGTGAATAAATTTTTTTGAGTTGGGACGATCTCACTAATTTTTTTATTGTGAGACGGACTTTAATAAATTATTTCAATAAGTTAAATATATCATTTCATTTTTTAATTTTTTTTTTACATTATTTGCAACAAAGAAATACACCATTTACAATAAAGAAACACATAATTTCATTAAATTCGTTTCACAATAAAAATGGTGAGACGTCATTAGCAATAAAGAAACACATTATTTCATTAAATTCGTCTCACAATAAAAATGATAAAACCGTCTCATCTGAGAATTTGCCAATTTTCTTTTATCAATATAAAAAATTACTTATGAATATACGAATAACAAATTTTTTGAATTACCCTTATTTAACAATAACTAATAATTATAAATTCTATTAATTATGTTTAATTTATAAAATTGTTTAAGAATAAATTTGTTAATGCATGTAGAAAAATAATACTAAATTTAGATATGAAATCATGCAAATAAGACACCAAAAAAGATAATTTGAACTAAATAATTAGAAGAGAAGGACTATATATATAATCAAAAATTAAAAAAAAATTAAACTTTATGATAATATGAACTAGAAAAAAGTTGGAGTTCCTAATAATCCGGATGTCTTATGTTAGAGAATGGAGACATTGCAATTAATGAGATCATAATTAAATTAATTTGTGTGTGTTGGGTGTTGCAGTGAAGTATTATTATTTAAATAAAAATGATTAAAGAAGTGGGAGATTCCTTCTACTAATTACTAATTAATAATTTACACATGCTCTCTTTGTCAGTTACTATATCATGTCTCCCTCACTGTCCCCCTCCCCCCACTCTTCATTATCTTTCTCTTTTTTCTTTTTCTGAAAAAGTTATTTTTTTATATATCATATATATTTTTTTTTTATGTACTGCAAAATATAGTTTAATCTTTCAATATACATGGCATTGAGCTCAATGAATATTCATTTTAGCCAAAGTAGTATTGGGACTTAGATATTGTCTAACCATATCTTCATACTTATTTAATTGTTAATTTTTTAGTCCAAAACATCAATTTTAATCCGAACTATCCATCTTTTTCCAATTCTGGTATCAACTAGGACAAAGAATTTTTCGGCATCGAAAAACTAGCGGAGCATGTCGGAAACCCACATTATTTGATTTACAACGTATTATTTTTTTAATATGAGATAGAGTTTCGGCATGCCTCGTCAATTTTCTAATGTTGGAAAATTTCTTCATCCTAGATTTGAATAATATTTTATGGTTCATACATAAAATTAAAAAAGAGAATAATTAGTACATAAAATTGAAAAAGAATGAATAATTTAAACTAAAATTAATGTTTTCGCCTAAAAATATCTATCAACTTGAATATGCCCTCACGAGTCTCTCAAGCTTTCAAATTTGAAATTGATTAGTTAGTTCATTTTGCATTGAGGAAACATTTTCCAACAATTCCTAGTGGTGCAAATTTTGTACACAAAAAAAAAGTTTTTTTCTTTTTTCTTTTTGTGAGGAAGAGAGAAAAGGTTTATATATGTATATATAAGATATATAGATGAGGCCCACAACACCCAAATTTGGGATCAATGTAGAGAGGGAAGATAGCGAAGCCATCTCCATATATATTCTATCCTCTGTAAAAGTGCATGTTTGTAGTCACTTTCTTGAAATTTTTCACTACACCAAACACTCAAAACAAACAAAATATTCACTCCAAAACTCTCCAATCTCTTCTCCAATGGCCAAGAGCAGAAATCCCAGAAAGCCCACCAGAGAGAAACACCACCATTCTCAAGAAAATGAGAAACCTCACTCATGGGCATCTGTTCGAAGCCTCTTCACCTGCAAGTACCTCCACGTACAACAACAACAACAACAACAACAACAACAACAACAACAACTCGATAAGCAGAAGCAGAAGCTCAAGCAGCCTCAAGAAACACCCATCACTGATTCCAAGAGCAAGAAACAGCTCAAGGATGGTAAGAAACTAGACCAAACCTCGGACGAAACAAACAAGATATGCAAGAAGATGAAGTGCTCGGGCTCCCTATGCAGCAACACGAAGGTTATGCAGAAGCCACTGATGGCCTCATCATCTGAGAGTGATGCTTCAAGTAGATCCATGAAAACTGGTGTGACTCTGAGCGATCTCAACAATGGCGCCGTGGTCTCCAACTCCTCTTCTTCCTCGTCTTCTTCGTTTTTCGCAGTGCCTTCTGCTGCTTCCCCCTCCATCTCCGGATCCTTCAGAAGCATGCCCTTTAGGAAGCTGTCTGGCTGCTACGAGTGTAGGATGGTGGTGGATCCTGTTCTTGGAATGACTAGGGATCCTTCTCTGAGATCCACCATTCGCTCTTGCCCAGATTGTGGGGAGATTTTCATGAAACCTGAGAATCTGGAGCTGCATCAAGCTGTTAGGCATGCTGGTAATCATCACTCCCCTCTCTCTCTCTTGATGTTTGATTTTGTTGTTGTTTGTGTCAAATTCAAATCATGTGTTAAGATTTTTAGTCAAAGTTTGTTTCTAGTTTACCAAATGCACATGCACTAATTATCTAGATATTGGAATATGAAATGTGATGCATTTTTTTTTAGGGAAAAAGAAAAAGAAAAGAAAATCTTGATTGGGCTGTTAATTACCAACTCATCTTTGATAGTTATTGCACAATTTCTCACTCCTTTCCCTCTTCCCAACATCTCATCAATGAAGTTAAAACACATATACACGGTTCGGTTTGGCCGGCTTTAAGATTGAAGTATCGACTAAACTAAATAATATAGTTTAAGAAAATTTCAAATCAAACCAGTCAAATTAATCTTTCAAACCAAACCAAATAAAACGGTTTGGTTCACCGGTTTAACAAAGAAAAGTAGAGGATATGAACTTGTATCTTTTAATCTAAAGTCTAGCTTAAACCACTGTATGTATAATTTTAGTATAATATATAATTTAAATATTTATTATTAATACAAAGAGTCTGATCTGGCCCAAATTGCCAATTTCTCTATTCAAATCGCGAACCAAACCAAATGATATGGTTTGAAACTTACAATCTGACTGACCAATTTTCTCATTTGTCAAAACCGGCCAAACCAACCAAATTATTTCAGTTCAACTGGTTCGGCCGATTTGGATCGAACCGTATACACCCATAGTGTGTGGGAGTGTGAGTGCTGTTTCCCAAATCAGCACAAAATTTCATTAAAAAAAAAATGATAATCTTGAACAGTGTGTGAGCTGGGACCAGAAGATACAAGCAAGAACATAGTGGAGATCATATTCCAGTCAAGCTGGCTGAAGAAGCAGGCCCCAGTTTGCAAGATCGACCGCATACTAAAAGTCCAAAATACCCCCAAGACCATCTCCAAGTTCGAGGAATACAGAGACAGCATCAAGGCCAAGGCCACCAAGCTTCCCAAGAAGCACCCCCGCTGCCTCGCCGACGGCAACGAGCTCCTCCGCTTCCACTGCACCACCTTCATGTGCTCCCTCGGCCTCAACGCCTCCTCCAACCTCTGCAACTCCATCCCATCTTGCACCGTCTGCAGCGTCATCAAGAACGGCTTCAAACTCTCTCCTGAAATCTCATCCAAAGGTATGTATCTTCGTCTCACTACATTAGTCTCGTTTTCTTTTTCGTCTGTACCGCTTTATAAATCACATTTTCTAAATGGCTACACTCTTTAGAAAAATATTGATTATCGTGTCGGTCAGGGGCGAATGTACGTAAAGCTCGAGTATTGTGGGGCCTCGATCGTAATTTTGTGGGATAGACACTATATAATTTTAATTTTTTAAAAAAGATACATGTAAATTAAAAAAATTCGAAACGTCGTGGGGTAGCTGATCCCGTGAGCCTCCACATAGTGCCGCCCCTGGTGTCAGTCAATGTCGTGAATGGTGACAATTTTGACATACGAATTGAAAATGAGAAAGTAATGAACGCAAGATTTACGTAGTTTGGCAATTCGCTCCGCTGGCACCTTCCTTTTTAATACATAAGTCATATCAACAGTTAATATGTAACTAATTGACCGGCATGAAGAGAGTATTATGATGTTACTGATTCATCATTTTGTACATTTTATGATTTGTATAATTTGGATGTATGTATAGGTATACTGACGACGGCTACGAGCGGGAAAGCCCACGATAGTTGTACGGCAGCGGCGGACGAGGGGAAGAGGGCGATGCTGGTTTGTAGGGTGATCGCGGGTCGAGTCAAGAAGAACCCGGATGGGAATTTGGAGGAGTATGACTCGGTGGCCGGAGCCGCCGGCGTTTATTCGAATTTGGACGAGCTCTATGTTTTCAATCCCAAGGCTATATTGCCTTGTTTTGTTGTAGTCTATAGAGGTTTTTGATTGGGATGATTTGCTTGATTTCAGCCATTGTTAATTTTCTTGTACATATTTTTTCATGCCTTGTACAAGTTCTTGTTTTTTTGATTTAATCATCGAGTGTCGAGTGATTATCATTCAATCCATCTTTTTAATTCTTCCATCTCAATTTTTTAAATCTTTTTGGCTATTATGAACATGGTAAATAAGTAAATCATGATTGTAGATTTATAATTATAAAAAGAAATGCTTTGGATGCTTTTCTTGGATTGGCGGGGGTAGGAACGAGGCACGTGCCTGACGTAGGAGCACGTGGGTCTTTTTTATCCAAGCTCATCTATTATATATATATATAAAAACAAGATGTTTGCAATAATTACAAAAATGTTATTTTCCCTCCAAAATCACCACTCACATTATTATTTTATTATTTTTCCTTTAATCTAACTAATATATCTACATTTTCTCTCTATTTACATCTTTAAACCACTTAATTATCTAACAAAATTAACAATATAGAAATATTAGCTATATCAAAAGATTTAAATTAATAATCCAAATTATCTCATCCAAAAAATATTATCATTTATAACCTTTTTTATTTAATATTAACAGAAGATTGTCTTGATCTAGAAAAAAATTCATAGGTATACAATATATATATATATAAAGTCAAAGGAAATTATTTGTGACACTTTATTTCTCAAAAGCATAAGTATCGTTTTTTAAGAGTTGTCTTATTTATTGCAGGTTAGAATCTTAAACAAAATATTTTTGAAAACTTGATCATAATGAATTTATTTTTTTTAAGGAAAAAGTATCAATTATATTACAAATTATTATGGTTTTCTCAAATATATCACAAAAAAAATGTATTTTATCAAAATATAATACAAACTATTAGTTTTATTCCAAATTTATGTCGGGAGCAAATTTCTGATTATGAGAAGTTGACGTGACTTGCCAGGTGGCATGTCAACATTTAAAATTACATATCATCGTACAAATGAATTACAAATTATTATCATTTTTACGAATATATTACAAGCTATTGTGATTTTCTCAGTTATATTGCAAACTATATATAGTTTTAAATAAATACTTAAAACAATCAAATTTATTTTAAATTTATGATAAAAAAACATATTTATTTATATTTAAAATATTTAAATCATATAATTATGCTTAAAATATTTAAATAAAAATTCTTGACAAATTAAATAAAAAAAGAAAAAAATATATGAAAAACACTCATTTTAATTTTCTTATACTTTTGTTATGGACTCACACCTCGCTGAACAAAATAGTTAATTTTTTGGTTTTGCAAAGTGAGATATGAGAGAAAAATAAATAGGAAATTTAAAATATGCATTTTTTCATTTTTTTTCTTTTTAAAAAATTGTCAAAGATTTTTATTTAAATATTTCTGAATATAACTATATTTTTATTAACATTTTAAAATACAAATAAATATATTTTCGTAACAAAAGAATAAATTTGATAGTATGAGCTTTTATTTAGGATATACATAATTTATAATACGATTGAGAAAATTATAATAGTTTGTAATATATCTTTTACAAAACTGTTAGTTTTTAATATTTTTTGATAATATGCATGTTGTAATATATTTGACAAAATAATAATCCTTTGTAATAAAATTCATACTTTTCCCTTTTCTGGAAATGACTTTTTCTTAGTTAGGTTGAATCTTAAATTATATAGTGGAATCGAACATAATTTTAGATCTTGATCCTCATTCATGTACACAGTAAAAGTATCATTCAAATGTACTAATATATATGCGAAAAAATAAAAACACAAACTTATATATATTTCATATAAGAAAATTTAGTCCATTATATTGTGATAAATGTTTTTTTGCATTTCGTAAATAAATTTCATGAGGAAAATAAAATAAAATTTTAATTATATTGATCTAAATCTATAAATATAGATGCTAATATTATTGTTGTATCAATAAAAAATTACATACGACTTCAAATAATTAATAAAATTATGTAGTAAAAAATATATAATCTTATTGATCATAAAATATAATATTATTTATTTATTTAGTATTGATCGCGCATCGCGCGGGTGTAAATCTAGTTTTGTTAATATACAGAAGGAATAAAAAAAAATGGAGTAGTAAATTCAGTAATAAAAATTATTATACTGAAAAGTGGAAAAGAAAAAGAACAGCTTCTCTACATTTTTATGCGAAGCTTATAAATAATTAACAAAACGCAATTATTTTTTGTGAAGGTCAAGTCAGCTTTACTCTAACGGTACATTTGTAGCATTTGATTTTATATACTCTTTCGGTTCTAATTTAATTGTCCTGGGTTGACTGGACACAATAACCATAGAGTGTGAGTGTAGAATAAATTGAGTGGAATTAATATCTTATTATTGAGTGTGAAAAATTTAAATTTTTTAGTAACAAGACAATTGAGTCGGGACAAAAAAAAAAAAAAAAGTGGGATAATTAAGCCAGGACTGAGGGAGTATATTTTTTAAAAACTTTTTCTGTATAATGGTATATCTTCACACAATTTATGGTATGATCTTATCATTGTATAGTTTCATTTGGACGTATCAAATCCTCTGTTCTACAATCGTATTTCATTTGATGTTCCATTATTTTAATTACTAATTTTAATTATATTTTTACCAAAAAAATGAAATATAATTCAATATACTATAATTAACGTTTAAGAACAAAGATTAGAATTTTATAAGAATACAAATTATAACTGTGAATTAATCGATTTCAATAATCAAACTTAAGTTAAAAATTGAAAAATAAGTACTCTCTCCGTCCCGGATTAATAGTCTGATTTAGTTTTGACACAATAATCAAGACATATGAGTATAGAATGAGTTGAGTGAAATTAATATTTTATTGCTGAGTGTGAAAAAATTACCAGTTTTAGAAATAAGACTATTAAATTGGGATGTACGAAAATAGAAAACAAGACTATTAAAATG
>JAPKLW010002617.1:45504-59785 GCA_026898455.1 Plectranthus barbatus
CCTCATAAAGTTGCTGGAATAGAAAAACACACCAAAAGCTAGCTACCTAAAAATCTCTATTATTTCTTCATTATTTGGAGAGTTAACTCATTATATATGTAGGCACACTTATTATCTGAGTTTATTTATTCACTTATAATAAATACCCGAACATTGTATAATGATAATTACCAAAATTATTTGTATGGATAAAAAGATTTCGGTTGATAAGCATTTCATTTCACTATTTTAATTTATCAGGTCATGCCTATTTGTACTTGATATTTTTTTTTAAATTTTATCAAAAAGAGCCTTAACTGCTAAATTTATACATAGATTTCTTCTCAAAATCATAAATTCATTTTTTCTCCATGCAGTAAACTGTGAAATCCAAATCCCTCTTTTTTTTTTTTTACGAAACTTACCCCTTCAACGCATTTTGCTCCCTACCACCATAATCTACACTGCACATTCTAAACACTTCCACCATTGCATACATTGCACCAAATTCACATGACATTCGCCATCGCGCTGCTAAATGAATCAACCCGAGTTGATAGAAGAGTCCGTTGAATTATCCCACATCGGCCATGAACATGAGAGTATATTACTATATAATGGTGAAGGTCCCCTCCCCTTAGCTGATTTTGTAGGGAGAAATGAGAACTTTACATGGTATCCCAGCCAGATTCGGTTCGATGGTCTTAAAACCATCGAAAATAGTATTTTTCAATCGATATAAGACACTGTTTATATATAAAACACATGGAGCTGGATACATCCATGAGCACTTAGTACCATTGTTGTAAAAATCCCCGCCTAGGCGCTAGGCAGTCCCTAGCCCAACCGATTATCCTCAAATCCCTGTGTTTATATCGGTTTAGCAAGTAATCGGCGCCTAGGCCGCCTAAGCGCCGATCTAAGCGGTCGACTATGCTCGCTACACGCCGCTTAGGTGGCCAACTAAGCAAGCTACATGCTATCTAATTGGTTCAGGCGGCCTATCTTTTATATTTTAAAAAAAATATTTAAAATTTATATAATCTTAATTTTTATTTATTGATAAATACATATTATAAATATTAAATATAAAAAATTAGCTTACCGATTAATTACCGCCTAGAAAACGCCTAGGCCCCGCCTAAACTGCGCTTAGGCGCTAGGCCCCACCGAGCGCCCGACTAGCGTCTATTGATTTTTACAACCATGCTTAGTACTAAGCTAAGCTATATACATATGGGTACACTTTGAAGCTAGCTCGGTCGCTCCATCAGTTGAGGAAGGACGAGAAATCTCCGGTGTGGAGGAACCATGCGACTCTTAACCCCGTCATGAGCATATCTCCTCCTCCTCCACTGCTCTTCGAGGGCGGGTTCTTATCCTCAAACCAGTACCTGATATTGAGTCTCCCATAGCAAGCCCCCGCGATGGGGTAGCTGAGAACGCTCCGCGATCTCAGCCCCTTCTCAAAAAGACTCTTCACGGGTATCACCGTGCGCCCAATGAACTTGTCTCCTAGAGTTCTCTTGCAGAAGAGATCGACCACCACCTCCAGTCCCGGCCGCCGGAGATCCCACTCGTCGATCGTGTAGGCGAAGGTGGAATCCCATCTAGGGTTCGTTCCTCCGTCCATGTCAGTGTAGGTCGACTTCATCATGGCTCCGTTGAGTGAAACCACCGCGTACACTTTCATCCGCCCTAGCAACTGGATATCGGGAAGATTGTCGGCTGAAACGACCGTTATTTCGAACCTTCGACTCTCCATCACCGATTTCACGTCCAATATAATTAATTATAATTGCTCTGATCTTTGTTGTGTGAGCCTTCTTGTTGTTCACTAACTTAATAATATAGGCTAGCGGAGAGAGAGGCATGGAGCACTGTACCTCCAAGTATTAATTCAGTAATTCTCTAACAACCCAGGGGTAATCCGGTCATTTGACATAGTGAACTAAATATACATACAAAATTCTTTGGGAGCCCTTAAAGCAGTTTTTTGCTTAATTTTTGTTTGAATAAGTATATAATTGTTACACTCACTAGGGGCGGTGATATGTAGATTAGCGACTGACGCGTGTGTCACGCGAGTCTCACAGATAAAACCGAATATTTAGGTCTCTACCTCAAGATTCAAGTAGTTTAAGCATTGTTGTAAATTCCTCGGTTGCTTAGGCTACCCACTGTGGTTGGATTGTTGTAGGTTGTGGGGTGAGGTGGAGGATGAGGTGGAAAGGAAAAGAGAAAAGCATGGACAACCAAAGCTTGTCTGCAACCTCCTGCAATATAAATGATGTCCAATCAGAAGTTGTCATTTTGCAGCTTCTGCTTGGACAGTTATATATTAATGTAATTTAGTTTTAAATTACAAAAAATATATATATAATTTATATTAAAATTTATCATTTTTTTTCCTCTATAAATAGAATCCAATATTGATGTATTTTTCACAAACAAATCAAATCTCTTCTTTTTCTTGTATTACTTCTTGAAGTTATCGATCCAAATCATCCAAATTATTTATTTAACCCTCAAAATTATCCAACCTCCCACAATTATCCAAATTTCGAAGGCTCTCAAAATTATGTAATATGTACTTTTTCTATATTTTGTAGATCTATAAAAATTGAATTAAAATTAATATAAATAATATATAAAAATAAAATAAAGTAAAAATAAAATAGATTGTAGGTTGTTGAAAGTTATTGTAATGAGTGAAAATTGAATTGGGTTGTGGGTTGTACATGTAGAGGAGAGAGAAATTTAAATAGTTGAATTGTATAGTGAGCAATCGACACCTAGGCAGGCTAAGCAACTTAGGCATCTATCTAGGCGAGCTATATAGGCATAGTCTACAAGGCTTTGACAACTATTTCTTTATTTAAAAAAAATAATTAAAATTTATATAATTTTAATTTTAATGTTTATTTATTAATAAATATTACTTCCGTCCCACCAGAATTGTTACATTTTTTTTCGGCACTGTGATTAATATTTTATTGTTGAGTGTGAAAAAAGTTACAATTTTTAAAAATGATACTACCTCCGTCCCGCGCTATTAGTCCCATATGGTTTCGACACAGGAATCAATGTTTGTGAGTGTAGTGGAATTGATATTTTATTGATGAGTGTGAAAAAGTTTGTCATTTTAGGAAATGGGACTAATAGAGTGGGACAGACCAAAAAGGCAAATGGGACTAATAGAGTGGGACGGAGGGAGTACAATACGGTTGGGACGTCCGATTTAGTAAGTGTAATAATTCGGGTAGGACGGAGGGATTAAAAATTATAAATACTAAACATAACAAATAACTTATTGATTAATTGTCACCTAGAAAATGCTTAAGTCCCGTCTAAATCGCCTAGGCCCTAGATCCTATATGGGTACCCGACTAACAGTAACGTATCCAGAAATTTAGAATTTGAGGGTACAACACTTAAAAAAAATTGAGGATACATTGTGTGGAGATATGTAAAAAAAAAAGAATAATAAAGATTTATATATATTTAATTTAAAAAATGGGGGTACATGTTGTATGCTAGATCTGCCTCTGCCGACTAGCGCCTGTTAATTTTTACAACTATAAATTTAAGTATTTTGTGTGTGTCTAATAAGTCATGAGTTCGAAAAAAACAAACAAATATCTGATCTTGCTTCTTAAAATATCTAATGTTATTCTTTGAATCATGATTACAATCTGAAAATATACTAGCAAGCAAACACAGCTAAAAATGATTTAGATATATGTTTGTGAACATATTATAAAAAGTATTAGTAAATAAATCTAATTTGATTATTTTTTGGCTTTCTAAAAACAAATATAAGATCTCAATTAATGGTTAGGGCAATTCATACTTAAATATATTTAATTTGATATATTATCTTTAGAATTAAATAAAATGAAATAGCATTTAGATACATTACATTATCCTAGGGATGAGATCATATGATAATAAATAAGTATATTAAAAATAAGAATGAATCTCATCCATTAGATCTAATTAAATCAATGGTTGATATCTAATCAAGCAACACTTAAAACGCAATCAAGCAACATATGATCAAGCAACAACTGAAATACAATCAAGCAACATTGTAATCAAGCAACAACTAAAACACGATCAAGCAACAATGTAAAGATAATCAAGCGGCTTTATCATTTTATCACGGGAAAAATTTTATCACGGGATCCAATCCCCATTATCCTATTAGTTAACTTATTATTATTATTTTTAATCTTGATTTGAAGCTCGAACAAAGTCAGTCACCTCGTTATTCTTGCACGGCATTTTCGTCGGTCTTGGGAAGAAAAGCATCTTCCTGAAAAGCCATTTATATTTTGATTTGCTAGAGAGAGAGAGAGATTCTGGTGATTTTCTCACTTTTCTGCCAGTAATCGAATATAATTACCTAAATCTCTTTGTTTAATTAATATTAAAAAACAGTTGGCAAAGCAAGAGAACTTTCGGTGTTAAAAAAAAAAAAATACAACTTGAAAGATCTCAAACTCCAACTAAAGGAATTAATGTAGTTGCAAAAATGAAGTAAACTAGAAAGCTAATAATTTGGACGATTGAGCGAGGACGAAAGTGCAAACTAAAAGGATTAATCATATGGATTTTTTATTTTTGAATAAAAGGATTAATCATAGGTTAAAATAGTAGCTTCGAAATTAAGTTTGAATAAGTCGTTTTAATAAAGTTTGAATATCTCCCCTAGTTAAAAGGGTCTTGTCTGTGACCTTAAATGATCTTAAAAGATGAGTTTGAGATTTTTTGAAAATATTTAAGTGTGTTAGTTTAAATATATACCTTTCTGCAGGGGCGTATCTATACTATGATTTGGGGTACAACTGTTTTTTTTTTTTTACTATATATATGTATTTTTTTATTATTTATATATCTTTTTACATGTTATTTGTAGATATATATTCTCACATAATATATCCCCATTTTATTTTTATTTATATATTATATCCCCAATTATAAATTCTTGGATCCGCCACTACCTTACTATTACATATAGAGGTGACAATTTTTTATCCAATCCGATAATCCGACACGAATCCACACGATAATAATGGATACGGATTGAGGCTTATCGGATATGGATCCTTATCGGATCGACACGATAAGGACACGAAAATTTCTGATCGGATTCAGATTGGATACGGATCGGATTGGATAATTCATTAAACGGATCGGATTCGGATCGGATACGGATATCCATAAATAAATTACTAAAAAATATTTATTTTTTTAAATATAATAATTAATTAATTGATTTTGATATATTAGTTTAGATTTAGAGTTTTTTCAAAAACTCAAATCTTTTGGTTCTTCATTGTCCGTGTCCCATTTTATTAATTCACCACCAAAAAATATTTTTTTTATCTATTCATTATATTTTTTAATATTTATTTTCTTCTACTATCAAAATTTAATAACTTTCTTTTTTTTTTTCTCAACTTCAAGTTTTCGATTAAGTTATATCAACCAATTAACTAATTGGTGAGATCTTAAATTTTAATGTTGATGAAAGTATTGTAGATTCTCATTAATTGTCTCAACTCTAGTAATTTCACCATGATAGATGAAAGTTATTTATTATAATTTATTTTATTTATTAGAAATCTTAAAGTTTTAATTAATATTTCTCTCACTCAAAATTGTAAGTGGAGTATTGACGACTAGGATGAAATATTGATCAGTATTTAGAAATGAACAAGTTTAACCACTAGTATTTGAATTTAAGATTTATCTATGTATCTTGGGATATTTGATTGAGGATTTGAGTTTCAAATGAAGTTGCAGTTGTATTTATTTATCCAACACATGATTCGAACAATCAAATATAAATATTTCGTATTATCTTATCAAATTGTTATTGGATTATAATTGTGTTTATTGAAACAGATTCTTATTGAGTGAATTCGATTTGGATTCTTATTGGATCTTTATCGGATCGGTTCCATAACGGATCATTAGGATTGGATACTTATTGGATCCTTAATGGATACGGATCGGATTCGTGCAGATATGGATTTGAGCTTAACGGATCGGATACGAATACGGATTTTGATTTTTCTTAATTGATCGGATATGGATTTGAACTTAACGAATCGGATCGATAATGAATTGACACGATAAGGATCCGATCCGCACGAATTGCCACCCTAGTTAAATATATCTTAAACCTATGTCCAATTCATGATCACAGACAAATTACATAATAGCTGTTTTCTAAGGTCGGGACCTTGTAATTTATTGTAAAAGCATGGTTATACACAAACACAGCAACATTTTTCTTATTGCTAACACAACATTATCATATTATTACAATTCATTACACGACGCAAACAAAGCTCTTGCAACTGCATGCAAAGTATATACATAGCTTACATAATCCACACACACAGATGCATGCATTCATATTTATACATAAGTGATAAATGATCTGAGCTGATCAACTAGGAATAGGATTCATCAAAATCTGCAACCACGGCGAGGTGTGAATATTAACGCTCGAGTCCGTCTGCTCCTCCCCGGGCGGCGGGTAAAACTTTCTCCTCGAAAGAGTAGCGAATGTAGAGCCTCCCGTAACTGGTGCCGGCGATGGGGTAGCTGAGGCTTTTCTGAGATTTGATTCCTTTTTCGAACAGACTCTTCACCGGAATGACCACGCGGCCTATGAGCTTGTCGCCGAGGATTCTATGGCAGTAGAGATCCACCTCGGCGTCTAGGCCGGGGCGCTGCAGATGCGACTCGTTTATGCTGTACAAGATGGGGAAGTCCCACCTGGGGCTCGTCTCTCCCTCCCTGTCGATGGAGGTCGCCTTGGTGGTTCCGTTGAGCGAAACCGCCGCGTACACTTTCATCCGCCCCAAGCGGCGGATGTCGGGGAGATTCTCGGCTGAGACGATCGTTATCTCGAACCTCCTGCTCCCCATCAACGTCTGATGATTGAGAAATTCTGTGGGATTATTTGTGGAAACTCGATTGTTTTGTTCGTCCCTCTCATTTCACTACCGTAATTTATAGAGAGAGAGGTAAGAGGTGTCGGGAGGAGAGGCATTAACCACATTCTCAAAATTTGCAGGGGTAAACTAGTAATTTGAGACAAGAGAAATTGGCCTACTCGATCGAGTCTATGATAAGGGTATAATCGAACCGAGCGATGTTATGTTCAAGTTTGATTTATTTTAATATTCTATTGAAATTTAGATTTTTCATTGAATATTTTAATGTTCACGAGCTTAATTGTTTTAGTTGAGCCTCAACGAACTTTCAAATTTGGAATATATGTAAAATAATTAATATTATTTTGAAAAGAAAGATGTTATTTATTACAAAATTTTATATCATATTCATGTTCCAAATTCAATTTTTCCTCCGGAATAAGAAAATTTATCATTCTTAGTAGTTATGAATCATGAATTTATTACTTATAAAATTAATTACTTTATATTTCTCAAATACTATGAAGTTCAAGTTTGGTTTGTTTAATAAAAATTTAGTTTATTAATTTACAACCTAATCTATGACTAGTCAGCCTTAAGTAAAACAATTAACCACATGACTAATGGAACAATATATATACATAGGGAGTAGGGGTGACACAATCTCCAAGCCGACACAAATTTAACACGAAAAAAGTGGATTGGATCAATCCTTTTAGTTTTTGGGTTATAAGATTCGGGTTGACCCGCACAACCCATTGGACCCGAAATAATTAATTTTATTATATAATTATATATTAATTATATAATTTTTGTGTCATTTGCGGGTCATCTTCAAATTTTTCGTGTTAACAGGTCATGTTGTACAATAGGTTAGATTTTTCATTATAATTAAACAGGTCATTCGGGTCACTTTCGGGTTGACCTGATAATAAACAGGTTGGGTTTGTGTTTGATTTTTTGATCTGAAAAAATAAATAGGTCGGGTTCGGGTTAGCGTATCGCATATTACTATCAGGCCTGCAACTCGAACCGCCAACCCAAACCCGACCCATTTGCAACCCGAATCCATAATAAAAATTAGTTTGTGTTAAAGTAAAAAAAATAATTTACATCATTCATATATAAATAAAATAATCCATGGTTAAGTTTTTTTTTAATTTCATGTTTAATTATTTTATAAATCATGCTTGCAGAAGAAAATCATGTCTAATTTTTAAATGATTGATGTTTTTAATCACAATCATTAATACTGTTGGGATTGATGTTGAATTATCCTACATCGGCTGTGGACCCGTGAATATACCATTATATAATAGTGGAAATCTTCTCTCCTTACAAACTGATTTTGTAGAGAGAGAAATTGGGAACTTTACATGGTATCAGAACTGACACAGTTCGATGTGGAACCCGATTTATCCCGATGATGAGACCCAATTTATACTGATGATGGGACTGACTTATCCCCATGATGGGATCCCGTAAAGCTCCACATAAGGAAACAACTTCTTGTATATAAGAGTCCATACAACTCTATTAGTATGAAATCTTTTAGGATTTTGTTCAAAAACAAAATCGTGAGGACTTGTGATGACAAAACGGTCATAATTTAAAAAAAAAATACTTTAATTTGACAAGTTGACATTACTGAGTTACTATTCCAGGTCCTAATAACAAAAGATATGTTAATAAACTATGAAGGCCGTCTCAATTGGATCAAGATGAACTCGTATCTGAATCTAACATCATATCAATGATAATATATAATTGTATGATTAATGCAAACCGTGTCTAGATAGGGGTATGAGATGATTCTGTAAATAATACACTTATATATATCAAATTAAAGAATCTTACACGAGAGTAACATGTGCATATTCTTAATTAGTTATGAATATTATATAGGAGGTTCTATTCTTATCCATTTTTTCCCCTTTCATTGTGATTTTTTTTTTTATAGCATTTTATATACATGAACTTGTTTTTCCAAACATCCTAATTAAACTATCATCTTTTTTGCTTTAGGGGTA
This sequence comes from Plectranthus barbatus, assembly GCA_026898455.1. NCBI lineage: Eukaryota > Viridiplantae > Streptophyta > Magnoliopsida > Lamiales > Lamiaceae > Plectranthus > Plectranthus barbatus. Next base: position 54,470 of record JAPKLW010002617.1, read on the forward strand.
TCAATTTTTTTGAACTCAAATAATGTATAGCCTCCTGGTCTCCCCTGGATCAAATTTTCTGTTATACAATGATGTTTCACGGTCTTAATTACTAATTTTAATAATTATTTTTAAGAAAACAAAAATTTAGATAATACAATATATTCTAATTGATTTTTAATAAAAAAAATCAAAATCATATAAGATTACAAATTTTGTAATGAATTAAATAAATATCGACATTAATATGATATTGTTCGGTTTGGGCCAAAGCCCTCACGGTTTTGCATTTGGGCATCTCCATCCCAAAATGCCTCATACTAATGAAGTTGGGTGGACTCTTATATACAAGATATTCATTCCTTATCTCTCCAATGTGGGACATGAGTTTGTCAAACCCAACAATCCTCCCCTCAAATCCAAGGACCACAATTTTGTGTAATTTCCCTCGATCACAATTCATCTTGCACTTCCCATTCTATCGAAATTTTTTAAGGGCTTTCTCCCTCCAGCCTTGATCCGTTTCAACTCATCTTGCACCAGCGTAAACCAACAGGACCCACCGCATGACCACCACTGTAAGGAAGCTTTTGACACAAGAGACTATCTCCACTTGAATTGAGAGCTTCCCGCATTCACTCTAGAGTCCACCACCACCTCGGTCCCCCAAACCCTGCTCAAACCAGGGTACTACGTGTTCGTTCCACGTTCACCACACCAATCTATTGGGAAAATTGACAACTCGATATTACTATGATATTGTCCGCTTTGGACGAAAGTCCTCACGGTTTTGCATTTGGGCATCTCCATCCCAAAAGGCCTGATACTAATGGAGTTGGGTGGACTCTTATATACAATGAATCCCTTCATTTTCTCTCCAATGTGGGACATGGGTTTGAGCATTGTTGTAAAGTTCTAGGGGCGGCAATCTCCAACACGACACGAACCTAACACGAAAAAATGGGTTGGGTCAACCCATTTAATTTTCGGGTCAGTTTCAGGTCGAACCTGCCCAACCCATTTAATTTTCAGGTCGGGTTCGGGTCATTCTCGGGTTGACCCGCGGACACATTTGACCCACTGATAAAATCAATTATTATTATTATTATTATTATTATTATTTATGAAATATAATTATATAATAATTTAATAAATAAAAAATAGCCTAAAACCTAATTTTTTAAATAATTAACACAATTTTTTAATTTTTAAAATAATTAAAATATCTAATGTTATTTTTTGAATCATGATTACAATCTCAATATATACTAGCAAGCAAACAAATCTAAAAATAATTTAGATATATGTTTTTGAACATATTATAAGAAGTTTTAGTAAAGAAACTTAATTTGAATGTTTCTTGGCTTTCTAAAAATAAATATAAGATCTCAAATTAATGGTTAGGGCAATTCATAATAAAATATAGGACTTTAATTTGATATATTATCATTAGAATTAAACAAAGTGAAATGCCTTATCCTAATAACTTTTTAACTTTTTTTTTTTTTTTAACTGTAGGAGCATCAATCTTGATTTGAAGCTCGAACAAAGTCAGTCACCTCGTTATTCTTCCACGGTATTTTCTAGGGTATTTCTTCGGTCGTGCGAAGAAAAGCATCTTCCTGAAAAGCCATCCATATTTTGATATGTGTCGATCGATATGGTTTATACATGTTTTTTGGGAAGGTAAGAGGTAGATGTCTGCGGAGGGAGCGATGTTTTGCTTAGTTCGTTGAGCAAACAACGAGCTTGCGGGTACGGGCTATTTGTCGAGGCGGAACAGATATTGAGTATTGTGGGGGTTCAATCATAATAATTTGGGATCGATATACTATAATTTTATTTTATTTTTCTTAAATATATATGCATAAAAACAAGAAAAATTGAAAACCCGTGAAGGCGACCGACCCCGATCGTCTACTGAATTATCCCACGTCGGTCATGGACCTAGGAATATACTACTATATAATGGTGAAAATCCTCTCTCCTTACAAGCCAGTTTTGTAGAAAAAAATGGGATCTTTACACCGTCGGCCACCATGTGGTGTCTCTCCTGGGTGTTTATGTCTTTTTATATCCCGTAGGGTTATTTAAATACTTAGTATTTGTAATTTAGCCATCATTTTGATACATAATAAAATTATTTATCTCCCATAGATGTAGGTAATTATCAAATCACATAAATTTTGGGTCTTCAATCTTTACTATTTACTCACTTATAATATGTGTGCAATATAGCCATCCAATCACAACAATTTGCTTTGTACTTCCGGGGAGAGAGAGAAATTCTGTGACTTTCTCACTTTTCTGCCTATAATCGAATATAAACCTAAATCTCATTCTTTAATTAATAGTATTAAAAAGAGTTAGTAAAGCATGAGATCTTTTTGGTGTCACAAAATAATACAACTTGAAAGATCTCATATTCCCATAGAAAGGTAATGCTTTGATTAATGATTGAGGTGAAAGTGAAAACTAAAAGGATTAATTATGTGTTGAAATAGTACCTTTGAAAACAAATGATTTTTATAAAGTTCTACTATCTTACTTTCAGGATATTTATAATGGCGATCTAGTTCATGTTAGAATTTTGGGTTTGGAAAAAATGTTGGTAATTTGGGTACTTCGTTGTAAATTTTCGATGTGAAATATTTAATTTGTTGAAATTAAATATTACCAACTTAATCTACGCGAAGAGTAGATGATCATGGTATATTTATTTTCTCAAATCCGAATTCCGTTGAGTAAGAAATGAGTCCACAAAGTAACACGGTTGGTGGGTTTATTACATAAGAGAAGTATGTAATAAATGAAGTCCCACAAGTCCCACATTGATTAATTACAATAATTAATCTATGTATATAAACTTTAATGGTTGAGGTGTGTAATAACAAGGTGTGCAGTTTATGTGGCACCTGGTGGCTTCCTCGCGCGCCGCCACCGCCGCTCGCCCCACCTCGGCCTATGGCCTCAAAGTGGCCGCTGGCCGAGCACCCGCGCCCGTGACCCGTGCCTCGATCGCGGTTCTTGGTTCTTAGTCTTTGGGCCCTTGGGTCTTTGGCTTGGCCCGCTCGTGCCTTATCTTTTCGGGCACGAGACAACATAGTCTGATACTGCATCTTTATTCCCATACTGCTGCATATTTTTCCTTGCTTTTGTGCAAGCCTCGAAAAGTACAAAGTCGTTTTACCTTTGGGGACGATCGTCGGTTAACGAGCACTACATTGGCGAATTCGTCTTGCGCAAGAGGACTTCCTCGACTCGACTGTTTATTTTAATATTTTATTTTTATTTCTTTTCGTACTAGCAGTACTTGCAGTTTTATTTGTAAAAACTTGCATTACTAGACATTATTTGTTGCAGTGTTTTTCAGTCCTGTACCACAGATCTCATTTCTAACAGAAAAATGTGACATTCTAAGATTGGGAAAATAGTGAGGACGAAATATATTAGAGATTTTTGCTTATTTATTTATTGGTAAAATGTTCAAATATATCCCGAACTATACATATATTTTTTAAATTTGTTCCAATATATTCAAATGTTTCAAATTCATCCTGAACTATTTAAAACTATGCAAATACATTTCAAACTGATTTTTCCATCACAGGAAAACTGTTTGTATTGTCGGAAATCCAAGTCCTCAAATTTAATTTTTGAATTTAAAGTTTTGGTATGATAACTCATTTTGTCTAACTTGCAAGTTTGTGATATATTTAAATATTTTGCCTAGGGGAGATAATTTTTGACACGACACGATAACCCGACACGAACCCGCATGATAATAATGGGTTAGTGTTGATCCTTAATGGATTCATGTCATTATCGTGTCGACCCAATAAGGATATGATATTTTCGTGACGTGTTCGTGTTGTCAGATAACGTGTCGTGTTTGTGTTATCCGATAACATATCGTGTTTCGTGTCGTGTTCGTGTTACCCACTAAGAAATTAATAATAATATTTTTATAATATTATTAGTATTATTACTACTACTACTACTACTTATATCTTATCATTTATCAACCTAATCTAACATTTTCACAGGTCAATATCATGTTTGTGTCAATATCGTGTTTTTAACATGTCAATGTCGTGTTCGTGTTTGAGGCTTAATGGATCATGTTGGGTTCGTGTCGAACATATCCTTAACAGGTTTTATTTGTGCGGATTTTAATGGGTCGTGTCACTATCGTGTCGACACAATAACGAGTAACGACCCCATACACGAATTGCTATAGCCCTAATTTTGCCTTCTTTATATTTTAAATTGCGGCACATAATTTAAACATGGATAGAGTATTCTTCTTGCACTCGAACCTACTGCACTCCAACGTCGGGGACTGTTTAATTAGTTGTAAAAGCATAGTGATACACAAACACAACAACGTTATTTTATTAATATATAACATAACATTATCATATTATACAGTACATTACACGACGCAAACGAAGAAGGCAGAGTTCTTGGAACTGCATGCAACGCACAAACCTACCTTACATAATCCACACAGAAGCATTCATATTCATATTTATCAAACTAGGAATAGGACTTATCAAACTCCGCAATCACGGCGAGGCGCGACAATTTACGCTCGAGCCCCTCTGCTCCTCCCCACGTGGCAGTCCTCTTGGGGGGTGCAGTCGCCGCCGCGGCGGCGACAGGTAAAAACTTCTCCTCGAAGCAGTAGCGAATGTAGAGCCTCCCGTAACTGGTGCCGGCGATGGGGTAGCTGAGGCTTTTCTGAGACTTGATACCTTTTTCGAACAGAGTCTTCACCGGAATGACGACGCGGCCGATGAGCTTGTCGCCGAGAGTTCTCTCGCAGTAGAGATCCACCACGGCGTCTAGCCCCGGGCGCTGCAGGTGCGACTCGTTTACGTTGTAGACGAAGGGGAAGTCCCATCTGGGGCTCGTATTTCCTTCCCTGTCGGTGGAGGTCGCCTTGGTGGTTCCGTTGAGCGAAACCTCCGCGTACACTTTCATCCGCCCCAAGCGGCGGATGTCGGGGAGATTCTCGGCTGAGACGATCGTTAACTCGAACCTCCTGCTCCCCATCTTTGTCTGATAATTGATAAGTTTAATTTCTGGGATTGTTTGTGGAACTGTATTGTTTTGTGCGTGCTTCTTGTTATTCACTACCGCTATATATAGAGGTAAGAGGTGTCGAGAGGGGAGGCAATGACCACCAGAAACTGAGAGACAATGATCGAGAGAGATGCCTCTCGGATCCTCGATTCCACAATGGTGTTCGATTGTCTCGAATACTAATTTTAATAATACTTTTTTATAAAAACAATATATATATATATATATATATATATATATATATATATA
>JAPKLW010002617.1:59885-74925 GCA_026898455.1 Plectranthus barbatus
CACAAATTAGGATTATGAATTAAATAATTTTGATAATTAGAATTTAGTTAAAAATTGAAAAATGAATACTAAAAAAATTATATACCTTAAATGGTGGGATGAACCTACATTTTAATTTATAATTCTAATGTAAACTATAATTAATTAAAATTACTAAAAAATACTAAATAAACATTAATAATTTTAATAGTGAATAGAACTCGAACATGAAAAATGGAACATAAGGTCTCATGTGAATTACTCTTGGGAACATATTGGATGAGAGGTGATTATTTTCTTATATATTTATATTTCTTTTTGGGATCTTAGCTTCATGAAAAACTATTTTTAAAAAAATGGTATATAATTTATAATTTATAATTTATACGAGAAAAGAATGTCCATCCCATTATTGAAATTCATGACCAGTCAACCTTAAGTAAAATGATTACCAATGGACTTATTGAACAATATGTTAATGTTGAAACACGAAATAAATATACTCCCTCCGTCCCGTTTCATTTTCCATTTTCGTCTGTTCCGCAAAATTAGTTTCATTTTCTAAAATGGAAAAAAATCTCATTACATCAATAAAATATTAATTCCACTACACTCAAAACATTGATAATCGTACCAAAAGCAAATGAGACTAATGGCCCGGGACGGCGGGAGTATATTTTTTTACCACCTCTTTCATTGTTTTAAGCCAATTAAATAAATTGATATGACTGAGTGACTTACTATGGCACGTCCTCGAGATTTAGGTTATTTTTTAACTTCATTATTCATAAATCCAAATAACTAAAGAATAAATTAATAAACTAAGAAAGAGTTAGTTATGTGGTCGCCTCAAGGATCAAAGATGAACTCGTATCTGAATCTAACATCATATCAATGATAATATATAATTTTGTGATTAATGCAAATCGAGTCTAGATAGGGGTATGATGAGTAGTCATAAATGATTCTGTAAATAATAATACACTTATATATATCAAATTAAAGAATCTTACACGAGAGTAACATGGGCATATTCTTGATTAGCTATAGATATTATATGGGAGATTCTATTCTTATCCACTTTTTTACTTTCACTGTGATTTTCATAGCATTTTATATGAACTTGTTTTTCCAAACATATATCCTAATATTATCTTCTTTTACTTTAGGGGTATCAATCTTTTTGAACTCAATATAAACTCCTGATCTCCCATCGGATCAAATTCTCTGTTCTACTTGGTATTTCATTGTCTCGACTACTATTTTTAATTAATATTTTTAGATGAAAACTAAAATTAAGTATATTAGAGTATACTCTGATTTATTTTTAAGAACGAAAATTAAATTTTTATATGAAGACAAGTTATGGTTATGAATTAGTCAATTTTAATAACCAAATTTTAGTTAAAAGAATTACTAAAAAATATTATATATCCGAATTGGGTAGGACGAAACCTAATGTTGAACTTACAAAATTAATCTAAATTATAATAAGTTTAAATTATAAAAATGATAAATAAAAATTAATAATTTTAATGGGGAAATAGGAAATAAAACATAAAAAGTGGAACAGAAATGTGAAATAATTTCCCATCTACCATTGCAATTTTCTCGGGAGAATTTAATTAATCAATTAATATGAAAAAAGGAGTTGAAAAAAATATGACTTGCTTTACTTAAGTGTTTTGCTTGTTTAAAATGGCTCTAAAACTCCCTTTTCTTACTAAATAGTAAATAAATTGATGATCAACTGCATGTGATATGTAGAAATAAATTTTTGGTCATACCGTATATTACATCGAACTTTGTGGTATAAGAAAATTCATATCATTATCGTATTATAATTATCAGTATACTAAAGTTCTGTGTATTGAAATTTCGTTTTAACACAAATTAAATGTCGTTAAAGATAAGGTTAAGATTCTATATATATAGAAATGCAGATGGAAAGAGGCACAAAAAAAAAAAGGGAGTAAAAGTGGGTTCTTCACCCATAATTAACAATCTTATCATATAAAATATATACTTATACATAGTGCGTAATAAATTATATATAAAATGATACTGCTCATGAATCTAATTAACATCATATCAATGATATTATAATTTTATGAATGTAATGATACTCAGTGGCGGATCTACATGGGGCTAGGGGGCTCCAGCCCCACCAGCCGGAAATTTTTTTCGTTTTTATAGTGTCGTGATCCGATATTTTATGGTATAGCTCCCCTCGTAAAGATGAAAAAAATGATGAAAATATGATATAAAGGGTTGAAGTTAAGGTGGAGGCCAAAAAAAAAAATTCAGTCGTCCCCCTTACGACATTTTTCTGGATCCGCCACTGATACTAATATCAAATTTTATGAAGCACGCCGGTCCTCCGCGTGCTTCCGTCCACTGAAACCACCGCGTACACTCTCATCGCCCATAAACGCCGCAAGTCCGGCAGATCCTCCGCCGATACGATCGTTATTTCCAATTTCCGGCTGCCGCCCATAATATGCTCTCTCTCTCTCGATTATTGATTGTTTGTGGAGCTGCATGCATGCCTTCTTCCCATAATTCACTGTCGTTTTATAGCCCGTTTTCTTTAGGGGTATTCTAGTAACTTACAATCATTTTACATTATACACAGTTAGGGGTGTAAATGAATCAAACTGTTCGTGAGCTACTCGGATCTCAGTTCGATAAAAGCTCGTTCGAACTCATTTAGTAAAGTTCGTTTATAAAATGAACCAAATTTGAGCATCATAGTATTCGACTTATGAGCTCGTTAGCTAAAATTAGTAAGAAATATAAAATATTAATTATATAAATGTAATGTTTTAATAATTTAAGAGCAACAATAATGATATATATTTCTAATAATGAGAAAGATTTTAATTTGAGCATAGATATAATAAATAACTTTTTAGTTTAAAATAATAATAAATATTTTAAATATAGTATTTTATATTTAGAAAGTTCGTTTAGGTTTGACTAATGTTCGTAAACTTCAAGGTATTCGATTAAAAAGCTCGAAGCTCGACTCGATACTAAACGAGTCAAACTAAAGCACGACACTACTCAATCCGACTCGGTTCGATTACATCCCTACAGAAATTCGCTTATATCCGCTCCATTTTATATTACTCCCTCCGTCCCAAGTAAATTGTCCACATTTCCTTTTTCGTTTGTCCCACAATATTAGTCCACTTTCCTAAAATAGCAAATTTTCTACACTCATCAATAAAATATTCATCCTACTAACTCCCACTACCACTCACATGCATTGGTTATCGTGCCCGGTCAAATATGGACAATTTGATCGGGACGGAGGGAGTATTTCACAATTTAATTCTATTTTGCCATCAATTTATGGGCATCTTCCAAATTCTCCTTTTCTTAATAAAAATCTTGTGGAAAAAATAAAATCAAATAACACGTGGGCTTAAGAAAATTTGAATGCCACGTGGCACTTCTTTATTGGCTGGACATACCTCGCGGGCCGCGGCAGGTGATATATCATCTGCAAACAATTTTTTCTGCCGAGTAAAAAGAAATTTAAAAAAGAAAAAACAGATGGCGAGCGGTGGCGCCGGCGGCGGAGGTGGCGGAAAGGTATCGTTCAAAGTAACTCTCACTTCTGATCCGAAACTCCCATTCAAAGTGTAAGGATCTCCTGGTTATTCCTTCATCTTGTCAATTTGATCATGATCTTTCGATGAATTTTTCTTTTTAATTTCTTATTTTGTTCATGAAAATTGAATTTTTTAATTACAGATTTAGCGTACCGGAGGCAGCCCCATTTACTGCTGTCCTGAAATATGCGGCCGAGGAATTCAAAGTGCCTCCCCAAACCAGTGCCATTATCACTAACGGTGTTTTTTTTTTCCCCAATATTTCGTAGATCTTTTTATCAATTTTTTGAATTTAATGTTTTTTTATGCGGGGATTTGGCTTTTTGTAGCTGTAAATTCAAAGTTTGAATCTTTCCGTTATTTTATATGGTGTTAAATGATGCATGATATTTGTGAACTCTAGTATTCCTTGTGTCTGTTTGATCTCGGATTAAGTGATGGTATAATGTAAGATCATGTAAATGTAGAATAATTCTTGTTACAGCACACCCCGCTAGTAGCAAGAACAGGCTTCGATTGTTATAATATGGAAAGATTTTCCCCTTTTCGTTGCTTTTAAGTTTGATTTACCATACTGTTGTTGCATATGTCGGCAGTGTCATTAAAAACAAACATAGTTATTTAAAGCAGGCATCAAATTTGCTCTTGTGGGGTTTTAACTTCCCTGTCATGTGCTTGTTGAAGTCTAATAATTGCCTCTTCTGGATGTTAAATGTTATGCCATTTCTTGATGCAGATGGAGTGGGAATCAATCCTCAACAGAGTGCAGGTACTTAGATTCTATTTGCTGCTTGTTTTTACTACATGGTCTTCTCTATGTATTTCTGTGTTGCCTGTTTGGGTGTTGTGAGATTGATTGGATATTTGGTTCTAGATTCTTCTAGGAGAAAAACTCTGTCGTGGTTTGAACATACATATTATGTGCCATTTATAAAGTTGTGCAGCAATTTCTTAACTTTTCGAGCATGGATCATACGAGTGCTAGTTATATTTTACCCAACCATGCAACTTGTGGTATTATTCCTTGAGATTTTCCATGTATTGTTTTCACACTAGTTATTTATAGCATTTTTATCTATGTTGCAATTGCAGTCCTAAACAACATTGTTTGCTTCTTTAAACCTTACAATAAAAGAGGTTTCAGTAATTATTTGTAGCTTTATTTGGACCATGATAATGGCTACCGTGGTATACCTTTGCCATTCCGGGTATGGCCATGTTAAAAGAAACTGAGTGTACTTGTCCATACTTCTTCAACTCTCACTTTACCAAAAAATTCTCAAGCTACCGAGTCTTTGTTCAGGCGCAAGAGAGCCCATTAAACTTTGTAGCTTATGGTTTTTTATTAGGATTTCACCAATCATCATATGAATTTGATAATAATGTGCTTTGTAGGACTCTAGTTTGGCTATTTGTAGTTTTCTGATTCTCGATTCCCCCTTTAACTCTTCTTATATGAATGGATTTCTCAGGAAATGTCTTTCTTAAACACGGCTCAGAACTGCGCTTGATTCCTCGTGACAGAGTTGGTGCTCGTGTTTAAAGCTCGAGATCAAGCTCCATAATGGCTTTTACACCTACAATCTCAATATGTATTCTAGACATAATCCAGAGTTTCTTTTCTCTCTATTGCTACAAAAAATGATGGTCGTCACAGTAAATTTAACTCTCATTTACCAGAGATAGAAAATTCCCTGACCCCCCCTTGAGTTTTCTTGAACTTGCTTTTCCCATGATAGTTGATGGACGACTATAACTGATGGTTTATGGTGCCATTTACTGCATAAGTTAAGGCTCTGCTCAGACATCCAAGCCTCAGCTTTTGTAGTAAAGAATGAAATATTCAAGAAAATATCTCACATCTGTTGATGATGAAAATGATAAGGCAGGTAGGTAGGTGAGTTGAAGTAGAGAAAGAATAGGAGTTGATCCATGTGGGCACTACCAGACTTTTAAGCCTGGAGTAATTGCCATTTAAAGCCATTGAAGCTCGGTGAAGGTCCACCATCACTACAACTCTGTCGGTTGGTGCAGAAAGCTGGGACAGTTTCATTTCATTACATTTTTGAATCTTAACCAAACTTTTCTCAAATGTGAGATGGATATTGAATCTGAAATGCTGTCTGCAGTCTCCACTGCACTACAATCCAGAGCTCTCTCTCTCTCTCTCAACCTCTCTCTCTCCTCCATATGTCATCCATGGGGAATACAAGGACCAATACATAATTACAGGCATAGTGGGCATTTGAAATGACTAGGAAAAAAGTTGCAGAGGAGAGGAGACCTTCACCGTCGTATAGCGGTATACTTCCAGTACCACATCCAATGTGCGATATTTACACACTTCTCACGTGCAGCGTGGAACTTCATGGGGATCTCATCATCGGGTTATATTGAAATGAACCAGTTCTGATAACATGTAAAGTTTCTACTTCTTACAAAATTGACTTATAAGGGATGAACATTCACTATTATATAGTGGTATACTCTCAGGTTCAGAACTGATATGGTGTATTTAACAAAAGTTATGTAAGTATTGATAATGCAGGTTTATATGCTTAATCAATGATAAATAATTTGAGGCCGCTCAAAAAAAAAAATGATAAATAATTTAAGGCCAGACAAATTGTGGGACTGAGATTTTTGGAGTGTTGGATTCTCCTAATGGAGGCTAGTCTCCATAGAGTCAAAGCAAAAGTGTAAAGCATTCAACAGATGGGGTAAAGGTGGTATAACCTAGAAAAAGCTATATCGAACTCATTTAGATGCCTAGTATGTATTTGTCTTTTTTTTTTCTTTCTTTTTTTTTAAAAAATAGGGAATAATAGCAACAGTTGAGGAATGAAAGCATATCACATGTTACCATTACATATTCCACATATGAGGCAACAAAAATCGTACTAACGCCCTCAACCACCCACAATAATCCCTTTCCAAATTCATGAAATTGATGTTTTGAGTTGGATTTTTTTTCTTGATTTCCAAAGTGGAGAATGCTCGAGTCCCTTAGTGGGATTCATTCTATGAAAACCATTTGTATAAAGTAGTAGCGTTATCAACCGAAAAAATAGTTTAATTATTAATTCAGATCCAAAAAATAAATTGTCAATTTGGAATTTAAAATATTACAAAAGTTTTCAATTCAAGATCTCAAATATCATACAATTATCAATTTAGGATCTCTATATCAGATTCTGTATTGAGAATTGTATGATTTAATTCTCTTTCGGGTTTGGATCGATAATTAAACTATCTTTCGGCTCCTAAATCGACAATTCTTCTCTGAAGTATTATTAATCTAAGCAAAAATTTGTGGGTGCTACTCATTTTTTCTTCTTCTTTGGAAATAGATGGAACTTAATCATGGAACATGGTTGACGCAAGCGAAATAAATCTTATTTAATTGTGCGCGGTTGTTGTTGTAGTGTTGTGATGAAGAAACCAGCTTGCAATTGACCCAATTTAAACGGCTAAGAATTGAATAATTTGAGCATGTGAAAGGCCCCCCTCAGCCGTGACTATTCCGCCGTGGATCCCGGCGGAAAGTGAAAGTGATCATAGTCCCCGGTCCCCGCCGCAGCTGCAGTTCCCTTTCGTTTCACATCATGGTTTACTTTTTTTTAGCAAAAATCTATTATAGCAATTTGGTTAAATATACTTTAGTAAATAACAACCCTTATGAAATACTCCAAAAAATAGCAAAAATACATTTTTCATTAATTTTTCTTCCATAAATACCCTTCAATTATTTCTCTTTTATTTATTTCAATTATAATTATTTTTATTTCTAATATTTCCATATCTTTTATTTCTAATACACATTTCTAATTCTAATTTTTAATCTAATTTCTTCTAATTGTTGATGTAATTCTTTAATTTTAGATTCTAATATTTCTATGTCAGAACTAAGTTGTCTAATTTCCTGTATATTTTCTTTATCAACAAGTGTAAATTTTCTTACTAGACAGCTATAAGCAGTATGAGCTTCAAGATATTCTTTTCGTAATTTTTGTTGCATCAATTCATCAGTATAAGGAAGATATATGCTCCTTTCATCATCTATTTTTATTGATATAAAAGTGGAACTAGGCATAATTTAATAACATTATATTTTATCATTTATTTCTGTAACTACTGTTTTTAATTCTTGTATTTGTTTATTTAGTTGTGTAATTTGATTATCTGAATGTAATGTTTGTCTTTTTAGTGGTTCAGGCCATTTATTTTGGTTTATATTGTTTGTACTAGCTCTTGGTTGTTCTATTTTTAATGTTGGGAAATCTGGCTAAGTTTCCTTTCCCTCAGTAGCACTCATAGAAATGTTGTGATTTTGATTAAGGGGCGGCGCACGAATCACAAGGCTATTTGTTAGATCATAGTTTTGGTGCATCAAATCCTAAGTCCTACCAGCGTCAGTTTTGTCTCTAGAATAGCTCTAGTCTCAAATGTAAAGTCCTGTTTAGGTCTTTTGAGTTGTAAGTCGTAGCTGATCAAGACTCATGCTGGCTACTGTTCACCAGCATGAGATGTGCTTACCAGTTGAGAGAAGTCTCACCAGCAAAAGCGACTGACAAAGACTCATGTTGACACTGTTCATCAGCATGGAGTAGAGCTATTGACTGGTTACTGTTCACCAGCAGAATATGTGTTCTGGCTGACACTATTCACCAGCGGTGAAGCCACCAGTCACGGGAGATTCGAAGAAAGGGTTAACATCAGACATATTGGTAGACTTAGATTGTGCAAGCGTAAGTCACCAGCAGAGACTGCCAGCACAATATCACCAGAATGATCTACCAGTCGGATGTTACCAGCAGAATTCAAGATTCACTCTCCCAGTATCTTAGAGACAAAAAGAAGATTCGTCTGAGGAATAAACTGACAAAGTATGACTTTAAGGAAGGATACCTTAAAGTCTATCAGTTCAAGACACCAGTTGCGATTCCTCGTACTGACGAAATAATGCCGTTCTGACACAAAGAGGTCTGTGTCAGAAAAAGCAGACACAGGTATGGCGTTTTCCTGAAATTCCTACCTGCCGCCGTCTGAAGTACATCCGAGGACAGAGACCCATTCCGGATGTGTCCAAACGGCTAGAATTTTAAATAAGATCCTGCGTCTATAAATAGGTTGGAATCACCAACATTTAAGACGCTTGCATCCTGAACATTCAATACTCTCCAACTACCAAAAGAACAAACATTCATTGCAAGCAAGCAAGCATCTTTAGAGGCTTTCTTTAAAGCTTTTCCGTGTGTTGATATCTTTCAAACACGAGACTTTCAAGCTTCCTGCTTGTAAGTTTAGACCTCACTTGGTGTTCTTTCTCTTTATGAGGAAGAACATAGCAGCTCTAGAGCCAGCCAGCTCTTGAGTTATTACGGGCAGTTTGCCGTAGAGGATTTACGTTCTTGGGAGAACTCAACACCCAACCAGTCATTGGAGGAGGTTGAAGTGACGTGCTCGCACTCCATCCATCTGACGAGAGCTGAAGAAGGACAAGGACCGGGAGCGGTTGATCCAGTGGACTGGTAGACGAGGCATCTACCAGCTGGAGATAGATCGTAGGACTCTTTGTACCTGATTGCTCTTATAGTGAATTTCCAGTGAGTCGACTGGAGAGTGGACGTAGATCAGTTGATCGAACCACTATAAAATCCTTTTGTCTTTATCAGCTTTCTACATTTTCATACTGATTTGAAACCCAGCACTCAAGTGCTGGTGTATATCTGAAAACTGATATAACTGTGCAAACAAGGCTAAGATATTCTAAGTCTTGAGCTACCAACTGACCAGCCAGTCGCCAGTCAGCTGAGTACTCATAGTGCCAGTTGACTTACCAGCTGACAAGGTCCCAGTCAGCTGAGTAACCAGCAGAGTGCAAGAAACGAACTAACACATTTTCCGCTGCCAAGTTATACCCTGATAAACCGGGACCAACAAGTGGTATCAGAGCCAGGTTCTTACAGACCGTTCGTATCTGAGTCGCTTAGGACCGTGATCCGCATTTCCTTGCGCTCTCTCTTTTTGTTTGTCTGTTTGATTAGCTCAGGTACATCAAGATGAATAATCCGAAGCTACTCGACTACAAGTCTGTGAAGTATGATATATGGCGGAAGAGGTCGCTCATCTCTCTTAAGAGCATCCATCCAGAGATGAAAGATGTGCTGGAGACAGGGCCGATTGAGATAACCAAGATTCAGCACCAGCTAGGAGATCGTCCAGCTGCTGTGATCCCAAAGCCCCAAGACGAATGGACTTCTGAGGACAGGAAGCGGAATCAGTTGGATTCCATTGCTCACGAGTTAATCCTGGCTTCTCTTCCAGAGTCGCTGATGGAGGAAGCCCTCCAGTTTGATAATGCCAAGGGAGTATGGGATTATCTTGATAGTCTATGTCAAGAAACTGACCAAATGAAACGCAACAAATTGCAGGTTGCAGTGGACAAATATGAGTCCTTCCAGATGCTGACTGGAGAAACCATCAAGGAGATGGAGGCGAGATTCAACGCCATTGTCAGCGAGCTGAAGTCTCTGGGCAGAGAGTACGACAATGCTGATCTTAACTCGAAGATCCTGTCCAAGATGCCTAAAGAAGATTGGTTCGTGAAGACGACAGCTCTGAAGGAAAAGGACCTGTCCAAGATGACTCCCAAGGAGTTGTTTGCTCAGTTGCAGGCACACGAGTGGGACATCCAGATGGTGAACAAGAATGAGGCCATCAGGAATGTTGAGTCTTCCAGCATTAAAGCTCAGGACGAGGCGTACTTCGTCAAAAAGGACTTCAAGTGGAAGCACAAGAAGCCCTTCCATGCTGAGAGACCCGCTGCACAGCACAACCAGCCGAAGGAGATCCAGTCCGCATCAGGATCTCATTCCAAAGGCGGCGAGAGCTCTATCGCTGAACTAGAGCAACAGATGAAAAGACTGGCTATTCTTCTGGAAAAAGCCAAGTCAAAACAGGGAGTTTCTTCTAGCTCATCTGACGGAAAATTTGTCAAGAGAGCTCCTCGTGCCTGTTTTCAGTGCCAATCCCCTGATCACTTAAAGTTCGAATGTCCACAGGTGGACAAAACTGAGAGGGAAAGGCTGAAGAAGCTCTTTGAAGAGCGCGCTTCCAAGGCTGTTGCCAAAGCCATGCTGACAAGGACTGAGGTGCCTGACATACCCGACCATGATGATGGGGAGTATGAGTCAGATGGAGAGTCAGAAGAGGAAGCTCTCCTGGCATTTATGGCAGCTCTCGGAGAAGAGCTAGCTGAAGAAAATGCTGACAATGAGGAAGAACTGGCACTCGCTGCTGATAATGAGGTACAATCAGTTCCTCAATTGCATATCATGCCAGTACAAATCATAGACGATTCTGAGTCGCATTGCTCCGACTCAGAAGACGTCACTTTAGATGTTCTTCAGCATGAATTTTTAAAATTTTATGAAATAAAAAATGTTTTGGCTGGTGAAAATGCTTCGCTGAAAGGTCAAATTACTGTTTTGACCAGTGAGATTGAAAAATCGAGGTCCATCAGCGAAGAGCTAGCAAGTTTGAAAAAGACTCACTTTGAGTTGCTCCAAAACTTTCAAATTACAAAAACTGAGCGAGATAATTTTCACAATCTCGTTCTGGAGCAAGAAAATCGAATCAATTTTCTAAATAAAGGCTCAAAAGACTTAGAAGCAGCTCTAAGTCATTGGAGAAAGCCTTCTGATAAGTCCGGGTTGGGATTTACAAAAGATTTGAGCATAAATCAACCCGAACAAATCAGTACACATAAGGGTAAGGGCAAACTGGTAAATGCATCAGCACCAGCTGGTAATACCAGTCAGTCCCGAATGGCTAATCAGCATAGGAACCGTAAGCCCAGATATAGAGGTGAGTCATCACGACAAGAACCTCAACTGGCAAGGTCCTCTGCTGACAGGACGCCAGTTCACCCCAGGACGCAGACTATGCCAAAATATTCTAAGGCAAGGAAGTCAGCGTCAGCTGCCAGTGGAATCCGACAGCCAGCACCAGCTGTCCAGAGATTCCACGCACAACCTTACAAGTATGCCAGTTGCCAGCATACTTACAAGGGATCCAAATCTCAGCGGAACACTGAGAGAAGGACATTTCCCGATAGGAGGAATACCTATCGGAGGCCTGAGCCCAATCAAAACCTTTTCTCAAGGGCTGGGAAGGCTAATCATCGTGGCCCTCAATTTCAGAGACCACCAAGGCAACACGATCAGTCGGAAAGAAATTTCCGACACTCTTGGAGGAAGAATACCTCCAGAGGATCTGCACACACAGCCACACCTTCCAAAACCATGCATTATTTTAGAAGGAAGGGAAAGGCCACAGGTGATGTCAGCAAGGGTAACACCAAGCTGAAGATCACACAAGTCTGGATTCCGAAAGGAATGATCCAGAGATCTAACCCTGCAGGACCCGCTGATGATCGGGGACCTAAATGATTCTATTTTTCTTGCAGGAACTAGGTCATGCAAGTCAGCTTCAGAGGTCGAGCGAGTGGATCATTGATAGTGGTTGCTCCGCTCATATGACTGGTGAGGAGTTCCTGTTTTCTGAGCTCACCAAGGTCAGAGGACCTCCAGTCATTTTTGGTGATAACTCCAAGGGCAGAGTTATTAGCAAGGGCTGCATAGAAAAAGATGATGTCCGAATTGTGAACGTATCCCTTGTTACCAACCTGAAGCACAACCTCCTGAGCATCAGTCAGCTGTGCGACAATGGTTATACAATTGTGTTTGACAAGTCTGGGTGCCAGATCAAGAATGAAGATTCTGGTGAGACCAAGCTGAGAGGTGTCAGGAAAGGAGGCCTTTATGTCGTTGACTGGCAAAGCGGGAAGACTGATACATGCTTTGTAGCCACCAGCTCCATGGAGACTAACTGGCTGTGGCACAAAAGGTTAAGTCATGTTGGTCCCGGATATCAGGGTATACTTTGGCAGCGGAAAATACGTAAGTTCGTTTCTTGCACTCTGCTGGTTACACAGCTGACTGGGACCTTGTCAGCTGGTAAGTCAACTGGCAACTGAGTATTCAGCTGACTGGCAACTGGCTGGTCAGCTGATGACTCAGGACTTAGAAAATTTTACAATCGAGTTTGCACGGTTATAAACTGGTTTCAGTTATACTCCAGCACTTGGGTGCTGGGTTTTAAATCAGTAAGTAAATGCTGAAAGCAGTAAATAACAAGGATATTTTATAGTGGTTCGATCAACTGATCTACGTCCACTCTCCAGTCGAAGCACTGGAAATTCACTAAAAAGAGTAATCCGGTACAAGATTTCCTACGATCTATTTCCAGCTGGTAGATGCCTCGTCTACCAGTCCACTGGATCAACCGCTCCCGGTCCTTGTCCTTCTTCAACTCTCGTCAGATGGATGGAGTGCGAGCACGTCACTTCAACCTCCTCCTCCGACTGATTGGGTGTTGAGTTCTCCCAAGAACTTGACTCTTGCTGGCGGCAAAAATGCCCGTAATAACTCTGGAGCTGGCTGGCTCAAGAGCTGCTATGTTCTTCCTCGGAATGAGAAAGAACACCAAATGAGATCAATAACTCACAAGCTAGAAGCTTGGAGTCTCGTGTTCAAATGATTGACACACGGAGTAGCTTTAAGAAAAGCCTCGAAAGATTGCTTGTTCACTGATATGAATGCGTTTTAGCTTTCGGTAGGTCAAGAGTGTTAAGAGTATTGAATGTTGATGGATCCCAGGTATTTATAGACGAGGGATCCCATTCAAATTTACTAGCCGTTTGGACACATCCGGAAAAGTCTCTGTCCTCGCATGTCCTTCTGCAGGCGGCAGGTAGGAATTTCCGGAAAGCGCCATGCTTTTGTCCACTTTATCTGACATTGATCTCTTTATGTCAGAACGGCACTATTCGTCAGTACGAGGAATCGGAACTGGTAGTCTTGAACTGATAGACTTTAAGGTATCCTCCTTAAAGTCATACTCTGTCAGTTAATTCCTCGACTAATCTTCTTTTTGTCTCTAAGACTCTGGGAGAGCGAATCTTGAATTCTGCTGATAACCTCCGACTGGTAGATCATACTGGTGATCTTGTGCTGGCAGTCTCTGCTGGTGACTTTCCTTAGCACAATCAAGGTCTACCAATTCGTCTGATGTTATCTCTTGGAATCTCCCGTGACTGGTGGCTTCACCGCTGGTGAATAGTATCAGCCAGAACACATATTCTGCTGGTAGATCTGTCAGCCTCCTGCTGATGAAATCTTCCCACTGGTGAACAGTAGCCAGTCGATAGCTCAACTCTATGCTGATGAACAGTATCAGCATGAGTCTTGGTCAGTCGCTTGCTGGTGAGGCATCCCTCAACTGGTAAGCACATCTCATGCTGGTGAACAGTAGCCAACATGAGTCTTGATCAGCTGCGACTTACAACTCAAAATACCTAAACAGGACTTTACATTTGAGACTAGAGCTATTCTAGAGACAAACTGACGCTGGTTGGACTTAGGATTTGATCCACCAAAACACTTAAACACCAAATCAAGGATCTAAGCTATCAACTGGGGAAGGGAAACTTAGCCAAACTTAGCCAAATTTCCCAACAATTTCCCCCTTTTTGGTGCGATCAAAGCCTAACCAGCGAGCACTCAGCTGATGAGGAAAGTTACAAAGCATTTCTGGGTTTTTACAAACAAACCTATCAGATCTAAACCCATGAAACTACTTCCTCACATCAGCTCTAACCTAAAAATCTTCCCCCTCAAACCAGGAGAGATATTGCTCGATTAAATTATGAAGTAAGAATCTGAGCCAGGTTAGAATTAACAAGTACCAAATGAGTGCTGGTGCTGATTACACTGAATGTGTAAGTTCAGCTGGTAAGTAAAAAGTTGACATTAGTTGGACAATAAGAAATTGTCGTCAACCCGTCAGTAATCAATCCATTAATGATGTTACAATTACAAGTACAGGATTAAAAACTGACTAGTCTAACTGATACAAAAATTACTTACACAAAAAATGAAGAGTACAAGACTTATGGCTGAGATGAGGATCCAGGTGATTGATTGCGATTTGCTAAGTTCCTCAAGATCTCTGTAAGAGCCGCCATATCTTGTTCCCTCTTCAAACGCTCCTCAGCAGCAATGCGACGCTCTTCCGCAGCAAGCCGAGCCCTCTCCTCATCAGCGACTGCTCGCGCCCTTTCCCCCTCTTGGATCCGCGCCAAAAAGGAGTTCACCCCAGAGGTGAAAGCCTCCATTTGTTGCGCCATCTCTGCTCGGTAGGAAGAAAAGCGCTGGTCCATCCTGGCATCAATGAGAGCAACCAGTTGCGCAGGCGGATGGACCTCGGAGAGAGGCTCTGCTGACAGCTCCATCGAAGTAGAGGGCACACCAGATGAGGCCTCAGCCATCTCAGTGTCAGCTCCAGTTGGCCTCTCCACTACTGGCTCTGCAGCGGCT